>PVKE010026942.1:0-21950 GCA_004027555.1 Craseonycteris thonglongyai
AACTGGGGTGTGCTTCCTGAATGCGGTGAGGCCTCCAGTTCAGTTCAAAAAAAAAAAAATGTTACCGGTAGTTAACATGTGGAAAAAGTTCCTCCAATTGAAATTCACAGATTTAATGGGTATCCCAAAATTCACACAAGAAGTAATTTTGATAGAAAACACAGGTTTATAATTAAAAATTGTAAATTTTTTATTGATTCATAAAATATACAGTATAGGATTATGTATGGAATAGATATCGGGTAAATAGCCTCCATGGCTTTGCTGGCACATATGCACTCTTGTTGAAATTTTCCATGACCTTTTTGCATAAATGTGGCTGAATTTCGTTGATAAAGCTCTCAATTTCTTCCTTCAAGGCGTGGGTGGTCGTGGGCTTGTTGGCATAAACCTTAGCCTTCAAAAAACCCCAAAGAAAAAAGTCCAACGGCGTTAAATCGCATGATCTGGGTAGCCAATTCTGATCACCAAAACAGGAAATTACACGACCAGGAAATGACTCATGCAGCAATTGAATTGTTTCTCGGGCTGTATGGCATGTGGCACTGTCTTGTTGAAACCACATGTCGTCCACATTCATATCTTGCAATTTAGGCACATAAAACTGGATTATCATATCGGATAGCGAGCACCATTAACTGTTATTGCCTGACCAGTCGCATTTTCAAAGAAGAATGGTCCGATGATGCCTCCAGCCCAAAATCCGCACCAACCAGTGACACGTTATGGATGCATTTGTTTCTCAACTATCATCCATGGATTTTCTGAACCCCAAATGCAACAATTTTGTTGATTAATCAAGCCATCAAGATGAAAATGAGCCTTATCGCTGAAGATGATTTTGTTCAAAAAATCAGCATCCACTTGTTGTTCCATAATCCATTCAACGAACTCTATTCGCTGTGCGTGGTCAGTAGGCTTCAGTTCTTGAGTCAATTGAACTTTGTAAGCATGAAGATGCAAATCTTTCGTGAGAATACGCTGTAGAGAGCTTCTCGAAATGTCCAATTCTTGACCACGGTGCCGAATTGATGTCCCTGGACTCTCAGCAACACTCATGAACTGCTTCGATGTTTTGTGTTGAAAGACTTGTTGAAGGACGGCCAGAGTGTTTAAGATCACTAATTGGGGGAAGCCGGGATGGCTCAGTGGGTTAAGCGCTCACTTTGCAGCGCCAGGGACCAGGGATCGAATCCCAGCCCCGGCCCGTGTGGAACCATATGCTGAATTGGGAGCTTCCCCAGTTCAGTTCTCTCTTTGTCTCTGTCTCTGTCTCTGTGTCTCTATCTCTGTCAAAAAAAACAATATAAATAAATAAATATTTAAAAAAAAAAAAAAGATCACTAATTGATCCAGTCTCCCTAAATTTTTTAATCTCTTCACAGTTGATGAAGTTAAATCACTATTCCGACCATATTTTGTACGAAAATTGCGAACTGTAGCTGCCAAACCTTCATTATTTTTAAAATATTGCTCAACAATGAAAACACGTTCTTTCGTGTAGTGCTCCATTTTTAATAACCCTGAACTGTCAGCTGTCATGCTGTCTTTTTTTTTCGTTGGCAACACTTTACCGCACAAATGACGCAAAATTCAAATCTTGCGTGAATTTTGGGACACCGTTACAAGCTGTTTATGGTGATCACTGTATTGATGCGAGTACAGTAAGATGCTGGGTAAGGCTGTTCAAAGCTGAAGAAGTAAGGCAAGGCAAGCAGATTTGAGTAACACACCATGAAATGGAAGACCTATGACTACAACTGATCAGCCTCATCAAGATCACATTGAAGGGGAAGCCGGGATTGCTCAGTGGGTTAAGCGCTCACTTTGCAGCCCCAGGGACCAAGGACCCGAATGCTGAATTGGGGAGTGCCCCCAGTTCATTTCTCACCAGGATAAGACCCCGGCCCAGTTCCCGCCCTGTGCAGCCCCGCGCCTACCTGTGGAGTGAAACTATGTGGAAAAACCAATGATGTGCAACTATGGAGACTGCTCTGGGCTGTCCCCTTCTCTCTCTGTCAAAAACAATAAAATAAATATTTACAAGAAAAAAAAAAGAAGAAGAAGGTGAGGCCTTCTTAAAAAAGATCATTACAGGTGATGACTCTTAAGTCCATCATTATGACCCTCAGAACAAAAGGCAGTCCATGGAATACTGCCATAATGGGTTACCTCAGCCAAAAAATTCAAAACTCAGTCCTTGCCTGGGAAGGTCATGTTCACTGTTTTTTGGTCTGAACATTTCCATTTCAATGTGCACTGGGTGAAGAATGTAAGCATCTGTGTGCAAGGTCAAGAATAATGGAGAGGGGGAAGCTGGGATGGCTCAGCAGGTTTAGTGCTCGCTTTGCAGCCCCGGAGCCCGAGGATTGAATCCTGCCCAGCTCTGGCCCAGGTGGACCCATATGCTGAACTGGGGTGTGCCCCCAGTTCAGTTCTTGCTGGGGCCTATGTGGGAGGCTCCAGGCCCAGTTCCTGCCCTGCATAGCCCCGTGCCTGCCTGTGGAGTGAAACTATATGGAAAACTAATGCTGTCAACTATGGAGACTGCTGTGGGCCCTCCCCCTTCTCTCTGTCTGTTTGTCTCTCTCTGTCAAAAAACAATAAAAATAAATATTTGGAAAAAAAAAAAAAGAATAATGGAATGGAGATACCATGTGGCTACATAGAACTGTAATGTAACAAAAAATATTGCACTGGAGACAAAATTTATCAGTTCTCCCTTGCGCACATGCGTGTGCGTGTGTATGTAAAATGCCCTAGGGATTTGGTTTCTTCAGAGTTTTTCTCTTTTGCCTTACACTATATTTTGAGGCTACAATTAATTGGCATTATTATGTTTACCAAAATTTTTTAAGTAAGTCATCTCTCTCTTTTTAAAAATCCAGGCTCTGCTGGTTCTTCATCAGTTAGATAGCATCGATTTGTGGAATCCTGATGCTCCCATAGAAACATTTTGGGAAATTAGGTATATGGACTTTTCCTTTTTAATTTAATTTAGAATTTTATTTTGTATTTGTTTTTCCTTTAAATATTAACTCCATCGTACTTGGTTTATTGTAAAACTTTATTCACTTATACCTCCAGAGGTTTTATGATTTTGTATTTTATTTGACTTGAGATTATTAATTATTGTTTCTTGTTTTAACTATAGGAACAGTGTCACAGCAATTTAGAAAATAATATTGTAGAAATTGTGCTAAATTTTATTACCTGAACATATGTACTGTTATTTGGTGATTTCTCTTTTATTTCAGATTTCTATGTAGTTACAACTGTGTTTCAAATTTATTTTTACAGTTATAAACTTAGAGTGTTAATATTTTGCAACATTAATAGTTTACTTCTAATTTTTTTAATTATGATCTTTCATAAATTTTCAATAATACTAGTGTTTTTGATGAATGGATTAATAATGAACATTTGCTTGGAAGACAAAAATATGTACAGAATTTTATAATTTATTTTCTAGATTATATAAATTATTATATTTAATGAGCATGACGGCAGTATATTGAGGAATAGTAAGCCTCAGGTTTTGTCATTATCTCATAGAAGCGGGTACACTAAGTCACTTGGTGTTGAGTTAAATCCTTGACTCGAGAGCAATGCTCCTTGATAGTAATGTAATGTGAAACACATGTAATTTAAAATTTTCTAGTTGCCACATTAAAAAGTAAAAAGCAAGTAAAATTAATTTTACTTATGTATTTTTAACCCAGTTTATATATCTAGAATATTATTTCAACATGTAATCAATATAAAAGTTGTTAATGAGATATTTACCTTATTTTTTTCATAAAGTTTTCGAAATTTGGTGTATGTTTCACACTTTCAGCACATTTCATTTTGGACAAGCTATATTTCAAGTGCTTGGTAGCCACATGTGACTGGTTAGGGGCTACTGTGTTCAACAGTGGAGCTCCAGAGTAGGGATCAGCAAACTCTCTCTAGAGGGAGAGTAACTGTTTAGATGTTATGGGCCAGGTAGTCGGTCATAACTATTTATTTCTACTCTTGATGTACGAAAGCAGTCAGACAGTATGCAAAGGAATGAGTGTGGCTGTGTTCCACTGAAGCTTTATTTACAGAAACAAATGGTGGGCTGAATTTGGTCTGTGGGCAGACTCCAGCTCTAGGGCACTGGGTTTATGTATAGCCTATAGTGTGCACATGGCCTTTCATTTCTTCTTGGGTCCTTTGCAAGGATTAGATGCATACGTGAAATAGTTAGGAGTTTGGGGAGTAGGGAGCTTAGAAGTACTTGAATATTTTTTATATATTCTGTGGATTTATTTCCTTTGATTATCATGCTGTTGACATTTTGATAATCATTTCTCTAAAACAAATCCTAGAAGAGAAAATAAACTTCTCTAAACTTGTGAGAGAATTAGGAGAGAATATCATTCTTATGTACTGATTATATCTGTATTAGGAATTCATTGACAGTGCTGGTAACAATCAACTTTATGTTACTGCAGCTCACAAATGCTTTTTTACATCTGCAAGAAATTAACTAGCCATCAAATGCTTAGTAGCACAGAAATTCTCAAATGGTTGCGGGAAATTTTGATCTGCAGGAATAAGTTTCTTCTTAAAAATAAGGTAAGCAAAATGACATCTTTAAAAATGGAAGAATATTTGGAATGATAATGGGAAGAGATTAAGTTAATTTTTATTAGCCAAATTAAGTCTTACCTCAGCACCTCCCTTCTACAAAGTCTTCAAGGGAAATAAATACATGTGCAAAGGACAATGGCTGATAACTCAATAGAGATGGGACATCAAATATATGGTGATGGAAAGAGAACTGACTTTGGGTGTTGAGCACATAATGCAGTGCATAGACAATGTAATGTACAATTGTACACCTATATGTATGTAATTTTTGCTAACCAGTGTCACCCGAATAAATTTAACAACTACAAAATTATTTTTTAACCAAAAATAATGTGTTCTGAGACTTTGCCCTTAGAGCTGAAATCCTGATGATGTCTAATTGAATCAAGCAGGGCTTTACGGGCAAGGCCTGGGAGGAGTGGGGGCTGCTATAATCAAAGTAGATTGAGGAGTATATTTTGTTTCTCCTCTCAAGTTTGTACATAAGATTTGGATCTTAGAGTTAGGTTAGTCCAGAGAATGTTATCTATAAGAAACTGAAGAGGAGGATGTCATCCAGGTGGCAGTGTGAGAGAAGAGGCTCTTGAAACCTCTCCGAGAGAGAACAACAAATTGAACAGCTAAAATCCAATAGGAAATCCCTAAGTAGCACAAGAAGCTGAAGGAAAGAAGTTGAGGGTCATCAATTGAGGTTTATTTATATTGCTGCCATAAAGATTTCACCTCTTAAAAATATCAGGAGTTTTCTTACTTAGAGTTGAGTGAAAAATTTACTATTGAAGCATGGTGAGGTTTTGGGGGTTAGAGAAGAGCCTTACATTTCTCTTAACATAAAGTGTCTGTAATTACTCAATTAAAAAATTCTTCTATTATGGCATAGTTTTTAGGAGTACTTGATTCAATGATTTTTTTATCCATTTCTGGAATCATAGCTATGAAAAATTTTAAATGTAACTGGCTCATAAGCTTTCCAGTGTATCATGTATATTGTTAGATTTTCTTTGTTCAGAAATGGGCTAACAGTGAACTGGATTTATTCACATCCAATTTATCTTACTGTGTTAATGTAGTAAAACGCGGCATTATTCCTAAATTAAGGAAAGAGATTAGACTTCAGAATTTCGTGCCATTGCCTATGGTATAATTCTCCAGAGTACAAACACTAATAATCCATTAATAAATCTGTAGTACTCTGGTCAGAAATGTCACTCTTATAACGTACTTGGCAAGCATACCAGTATAATTACTGGTCCAGAGGAACTTAGTCTCAAAAGAGTCAGCTTCCAGTTATCCTGACATGGCACTGGATAAAATCTTACGGGAGAAAATCTTTATAAGTCATTTTTAATTAAGAAGTACATGTTGTTGATGTTTTACTTGTGTCCGTGTTGGATTTAGAAATTTTGATTTATATTTCTAGAATCTGTTGTTTCTGATTATTTGAAGGATGGAAAGCTGAAAGGAGTTTCAAACACACTGAGCAAACATTATTTGTACTTCTGAGTTTCTAGTGACTGTTTCTCAAGGTGTAAGGAATAGGTGTTGTGAGGAGAGGTTTTCCAATATAGTCTCAAACAGGAAGACAACTCATATCAAGTATTTATTTCTCTTGGTTATCAGTACTTTGGAAAGGCTTACTTGTTTCTTCTTTCTAGCAGGCAGATAGAAGTTCCTGTCACTTTCTCTTCATTTATGGGGTAGGATGTGACATTCCTTCAAGTGGAAACACCAGTCAGATGTCCATGGATCATGAAGAGTTATTGCGTCCTTATACTCCTGGAGCATCTCTCCGGAAGGGAAAAGGAAACTCATCCATGGTAAGAAGCTACTTTTATAGTTTTTCTGTGTAACCTTCTGTTGAGAAAAATGATAATTAAGCAGCATGGTGTTTACTGTTGTCTACTTTACCTGCAGAATTTGCATTAGTTTTGTAAAAGAGTATTTCTCTATTTCATACTTTGAGAATATACAATTCAGAACCAAGTATATTTTTTATAGCCATATTTAGTTCTTGTTTGTGCCCTCATTTCAGTCCAATTGCAGTGTACTTATTTTATTTCTTCTCTCCAGTAGATGGATAGAATTTCCTGTTATTTCCTCTTCCCTTATCATTTATAATTGACTGGGATGTGTATTATATTTTTATGTAGGTTTATGTTGTAGGTGTTTTACATGTGTCCATGTTAAACTTAATCTATTAATACATTTCTGGAATCTAGAATAGGATAATACCTATTTGATTTTAAATGGGACAGGTAGCATTATGCTGGTCCACATAATCTCATTTCTCATTTAGACAAGGTATTGGGGATTTGAAAATTCTGTTATGATTAAAGGGAAAAGTTCTTATATTTTGGATGCAGATACATATATGGTACACAGTTTGTTGTGTTGTTGGGTTTTATAAATAAAATTAGCTACATTGAAGATACATGTCCCCTGTCCTGACTTCCAGGATAGTGCAACAGGGTGCAGTAGCACCCCACCAATCTGTCGACAAGCCCAAACCAAACTAGAAGTGGCTCTGTACATGTTTCTGTGGAGCCCTGACACTGAAGCTGTTCTGGTTGCTATGTCCTGTTTCCGCCATCTCTGTGAGGAAGCAGATATTCGCTGTGGGGTAGATGAAGTATCAGTGCACAACTTCTTGCCCAACTATAACACATTCATGGAATTTGCCTCTGTCAGCAATATGATGTCAACAGGTAAATGTGGATAATGTTTTTTTTTTCTCATTCTGCCTTGAATCACATGACATCTGATAGTGCTAGGAGTGTATTTCAGATGACTACTTTGAAAGTTTATAGGACTGATTCTAATAGCTTACCTGAAATCCTATTCTGCACAAGGTAGGGTTAAAATAAATAGCATGTGAATTAAATTGTAAACTTCTCAATGAGTTTTTAAAATGATGTACATTTGTTTTAAAAACTGGCAGTATAAATAGCAGTTATAGATTATATAATTTACTTGGCCTGAATTGAATATAGTGAAGTTTTAAACACATTGGCACATGTTTTGAATAAATAGAAGTGAGAATAGCTATTATATGCTGTGGACATTATGGAATCCAAGTGAAATACTTTTCCTGTGAGGTTGGTAAAAGAAAGTGTTCAACTTTATCATTTGAAGCATTCATTTCACTTCTACTCTGCCTCTTGGGTTGAGCTTACTGGTTTTTCATTGGCAGGCAGGGTTCTAAGTGCAGTAAGTTGATTTGCTGTCTTTGTTTAGGAAGAGCAGCACTTCAGAAAAGAGTGATGGCACTACTAAGGCGCATTGAGCATCCCACTGCAGGAAACACTGAGGTATGCCTTTAGCAACAGAAGCATCCCTGCCAGGGCCCCACTCCACCCTCGATTTTAGGAACCTTATGTTTTGTATATGTGACCAGAAGTAGCTTTTGAAGTAAATCTAAGATACGTGCATATTACAAGTAGGACATTATATTTATGATATGCACCAAGTTTGAGACCTATCTATTGCTGATTGATTTTTAGCTCTAGGTTAAAAGTTGCTTTCAAGTGATAATGGCCTTCATTTTAGGCTTGGGAAGATACACATGCAAAATGGGAACAAGCTACAAAACTAATCCTCAATTATCCAAAAGCCAAAATGGAAGATGGCCAGGTGAGTTTGTAAAGTTGATTTTTGTCTATTAATTTATCTCCCAAGCATATGTACTTCACTACAGTATACAGTAATCTTTTGTGAGTTACTCCTAGTATAATTACTGTATAGTTGTCTTAAGGCTGGTAATCAGTTGTGGTTCATCTAAGGCTACACTGTCTAATATAGTAGCCACTAGCTATATGCGGATACTTAAATTTAAATTAAAATTTAACTTAAATTAATTAAAATTAAACAAAATTTAGTTTTTTGGTCATACAGTAGCCACATTTCAAGAGCTCAGTAGCCACATATGGCAGGCAGTTGGCTACTATATTGGACAGCACAGATATAAAATGTTTCTATCATTGCAGAAATATTGGACAACACTGAGTTAGAGGTGATTTGTGGTGGAGACCATTCTTCTACCCTCTTTCTCTTTCTCCATCATAATATTTCATAGAATTTATAGAAAAGGAGCAACAAAGGTAGCGAAAACTAAATTAAAATTGAAACAGTACATTTTACGATTTTATTAAGTATTCTAATGAAGGGATCAGATGGGCAGATGAGTGAACCCGCAGGTTAAGTGAAATTTTAAAACGTTTTAATATTGTCACAGAGTTCTGCAACCATCACCATAATTACAAAAAATAAAATAAAAACCTTAAGATCTTTAGCTACCATTCCTTTTTCTCCAAATCCTTCCCCACTTCCCCACTCCAGTCCTCGGCAACCACTAATCTACTTTCTATCTCTAGGTTTGCCTGTTCTGGACATTTTACATAAATGGAATCATTCAATATATGGTCTCTTATAACTAGTTTCTTTCATTTGCCATAGTGTTTGCAAGGTTCATTCATGTGAACCAAAGCTTATTAGAAGAAAATTGGTGATCTGAGTTGATTATATTAGTCTATGACAAAAATTTATTAGTGGTTCTTAAAAATGTATGTGGTAAAACCTAAATTTGGATGATTTTTTTACCTTTTTTCATCGTTCACATAGTTTTTTTTCTTTTTATTGAAGTATAACATACATATGAACATATGTATAAATGTAAATGACGATTCAAAATATTAGGGGATGAACATACCCGTGCAACTAGCACTCATATAAAGAAACAAATCATTACCAACATACTAGAAACCTTCATTGCTCCTCTTTCCAGTTAATAACTCAAGAGTAACCATAATCCTGACTACTAAATACAGCAGTTTAAATGTTTTTAAATTTTATGTAAATGGATAATAGATATATACTTTCTTATATCTGCCTTCTTTCACTCAACATTATATTTGTGAGATTCATCCACACTATTTCAGATAGTTGTAGTTTGTTCATTGTTATTGCTGTATATTATTGCATTCAACAGTCTACAATTTACCATATTTTTCCGTGTGTAAGATGGTCCTTGTATAAGACAACCCCCACTTTTCTAACCCAACATTAAGAAATCAATACACGGGTCACTCCCGTGTATAAGATGACACCCAGTTTTAGGTCTAACAATTTTAGACAAAAGTATCATCCTATACATGGAAAAAAACTATAATTTCCTTTCTACTCTTTTTTGGCATTGGATAGCTATACAGAAATTATTTAGTTACTGGGACTGCCAGGATAGCTCAACAGGTTGAGCACTTGCCTTGCAATCGGAGGTTCAGTGTTTGATTCCCGGCCCTGGCCCATGCGGACTCACATGCTGAACTGTGGCACAACTGGTAACCGCCAGTCCCGGCAGTGAAGGTTCTTACCTTCCATGTGGGAGGTTCCCAGTTTAATTCCTTCCTGGTGTAGCCTCAAATGCACCTGTGTGGAATAAAAACATGTGACAACTAATATGTACAACTATGGAGACTGCTCTGGGCCTCTCCCGTTTTTTCTCTCTCTCTATCTCACACACAATAAAAATACATGTAAATTTAAAAAATTATTTATTTCACATAGTGCTGCTATGAATGTTCTTAAAGATTTATTTTTATAGTTTTTGAGAGAGAGTGATACAGAGACAGAGATAGAGAGAAGGGGGAGGGCCCAGAACAGTCTCCATAGTTGCACATCATTGGTTTTTCCACATAGTTTCATTCCACAGGTGGGTGCAGGGCTGCACAGGGCAGGAACTGGGCCGCGGTCTCACCCCGGTGAGAACCGAACTGGAGGCACTCCCTAGTTCAGCATATGGGTCCACACAGGCCAGGGCCGGGATTCGATCTGCTGCCCTGGAGCTGCAAAGTGAGCGCTTAACCCAGTGAGCCATTCCGGCTTCCCTGCTATGAATGTTCTTGAATATATCTTTGGTAACCATCTGGATACATTTCTGTAAGGCACATACTTAGTGGAATTCCTGGGTCACAGGGTATGTAGATGCACATAAAATGGGGAATGTAAATTAATACAACCACTTGTAAAAATTGGTGGTTTCATGCAGACTTTTAAAAAACAATTAACATTTTAAAATGAACTGTTTTAATACCTATGTGAATGATAAAATAGCCATCCACTAAAAGCTTTCTTTTTAAAGAATATATGCCAAATGTAGCAGTTGATCCACTAATAGAGATCTATTAGTGGTTTCTTAAACCTTCATGAATGAGCAATTTTTCTGTTGTGATTGTTCAAATTGTAGCCCTTTAAAGACCAAAAGTAGAAAATAAATTATTGTACATACTTTTTCTAATTCACTTAGGTAAAATAAATATTTTGAAGCACTTAAATATTCAGTAAAACTAGACATTTATATCAGGATTGGGAAGAAGTAAGCTGAAAACATTAATATATAGTATATATAAATTATAATATAACATATAATATAAATAACTAAATTCACCATATCAGAATATGCAACATTATCAAAGCAGTATAAGGCAAGGGAAACCTGACATTGTACAAGTGAAATAGAATTGAAAATCAAGAAACTTGTGGTAATCATTTGAGACCCAATAAGAAGTATATGAATAGGTGGCAGAATTCACACTAAAGGAAAAACGCAAACCTAATTCTTTATGCCCTACAGAAAGAAGTCTTAGACATAAAGGATCCACCCAGATGAAGAACAGTGGCATTATCAAAATATTTATATTTCAGCTTTTTAATTTCACTTATCTTATTTAGCTTTCTTTATATATATTGTGACACCGTTCAAGAACATTTAACTATAATTTGAAAACAAGAGTGATCACCACTGTGTCCCCAGGATCAATACAAGAATAAGAAGTGTCTATTGGAGGGAATCTAATCAAGAGTGCTTAAAAATGCTGTAAAAAGCAAGACTGAGTGATAAAATATGAATCCTGTGAGGGAAATCTTTAAACCTAATATGAAAACCATAATTACTAAAAGAAACCTAGATGGCTGAACCTTAGCTGCTAGTGCATTATTTCATAATGCTTTAATTAACATCTATGCCAAGTACAGTGTCTGTTCAGTTTGGACACTTGGCTCAAGAGCTGAGACCTGATTAAGGCAGTGTCTAAGTGGTACTGGATCCAAATTCTTGAGTGAAAGAAATAAGTCATGTCTTTGCTGACTACAGTGCTTTAACTGTGCTGCAGCCCAGTTGCAGTAAATATGCTGAGTACTCAAATCATCTTTCCACTGCCAAAATATTCAAAATCACTTGGCATTTTTTGATAATTTTACTATGTACATATGCTCTACCATATTGTTGCTTATAAGGCATTCTACAAGTTCTTTTGCAGTGGACATTTCTGTATCTAATACTAATGATTCAGTATCACATATATCATTGAACATGTGAAGTTGATTCATTATCTAACTTAGTACAACCAACCTCATAGTCAAAGTAGGTGACCTAAAGTACTTAAATGCAAGATCCAGGCATTCTTTATCAAAGCATAATGTATCCTGTTATTCTTCCACAGTGACCCACATTAGGTCAGACATGTTGCAAGCCACCCTCTGTTTTAACTCCTGATCAGAGGGCTTTCATAAATACCTGATTACATGGGTTCTAAAAGGGATAATGTGCTGCATGACAGCAGGGATATTAGTTACAACTGTAATAAGTGCATATGCTGTAAGAAATGGCAGTTCCAGGACTTTCATATTCAAAGCAATCCTTGAGAGAAAGGCCATTTTCCTCACAAAACATATATAATGAAGCAAATGCAGTGGTACTGCTACATCATTCATATCACAGAATGCTCCTAATATGTTGCTTTCTTGGGTTGATATATTCTCTTTAGTGGGATGAGTATTATGCTTGTAAACAGCATATAAGGGAAATTGAATTTTAAAAAGTTTTGCTACACATAGTAAGAGGTTTTCCTTCTCATCTGTACTCCATGAACTCCAAAAAATAAAAAATGAGAACTGAAGATTCTTTCTTAGTCAGATTACAAATTCTTCTAAAGTCTGATCTTTTTGCTATTGATTTTTATCTTCCTGTACTTCCTTTATTACTTTCTTTCTGTATTCAGTGGTTCTTCCACTTGATTACTCATCTTGCCACATGGAATCTATGTTAATAGTAGTACAGTGTTTACAAAGCTGGTTCCAGAGCACTTGAATTTGGGCAATCACTAAGTTAATAAGTGCACACACTACTCAGTTAAAAGTATCCAAATGCTTATATTCTTTGAAGCAGCATAGACATTGCTTCTGCGTCCAGGAATTGATATAAGCAAATATTTTGAGAGTTTGTTTCTTTTTGAGCTGCAATTCATCACCACCTTCTGTATATCTGATTCTGCATGTCTGTTTATCACTACCTTCAAATCTGTATGGCTCATCCTCCCTCAAGCAGTAAGATACCTTGTGTGACTAGAAATGGCAGAGTGAAGACTTAGATTTTTTAAATGTCAAAAATGTTCTGTTGTGGAAGAAATGTAAGATGGAAAGTAATTTGTCAAGTCTCTTAATCAATTCAGCTTGAATTCATGCTTTCCATAAAAATTTTGTGTTTAGGCTACTGAAAGCCTTCACAAGACCATTGTTAAGAGGAGAATGTCTCATGTGAGTGGAGGAGGATCCATTGATTTGTCTGACACGGACTCCCTACAGGAATGGATCAACATGACTGGTTTTCTTTGTGCTCTTGGGGGAGTGTGCCTACAGCAAAGAAGCAATTCTGGTCTGGCAACGTACAGCCCACCCATGGGCCCAGTCAGTGAACGCAAGGGTTCTATGATTTCAGTGATGTCCTCAGAGGGAAATGCAGATACACCTGTCAGCAAATTTATGGATCGACTATTGTCCTTAATGGTGTGTAACCATGAGAAAGTGGGACTTCAAATACGGACCAATGTTAAGGATCTGGTGGGTCTAGAATTGAGTCCTGCTCTTTATCCAATGCTATTTAACAAACTGAAGAATATCATCAGCAAGTTTTTTGACTCTCAAGGACAGGTAAAGTGTGCTGTATTTTATTTTTCACCCCTCCCTATGAATAGAGTGACTTGTTTAAAATAATGAAGACTTTCTCTTTTAGATTATTTAAAATAATGAAGACTTTTTCTTTTAGATTATTTAGATACTGGCATAAACCTACACCCACAATTTTTAAAGAATAGGCAGAAGATGCCTGGATAGCTCAACAGTTGAGCTCTTGCCTTGCAATCGCGAGGTGGGGGCTTGAGTCCTGGCCCGTGTAACCTCATGTGCTGAACTGTGGTGCAGCTGGTAACTGCTGGGATGGCTTGGGAGCAAATGTTTTCACCTCCTATTCAGGAGGCTCCCGCTTTGGTTCTCACCCTGTGTGGAATGAAACCATGTCACAACTAATGATGTCCAACTATGGATACTGCTCTAGGCCCTCCCCACTTCTCTCTCTCTCTCTCTCTCTCTCTCTCTCTCTCTCTCTCTCTCTCTCTCTCTCTCTCTCTCTTTCTCTCTCTCTCCCCTCTGAAACAATAAAATAAATCTTAAAAAAACTAAAGATAAAAAAATAGACAAAAAAATTTCATACAGAGAAACTTCTCATGTAGAATCAATTTGCCTTTTAGGAACTCTAGTGTATGGGTTTGCCTGTGGTTGTGAATGTCTTGAGTATGGATGGGTATGAGCGTGTGTATCTAAGTTATATGCTGATAGGTTCATTTCTACATTTGTATGAAATTTAGATCAAGCAACTTTATCTCTCCATGATCTCTCTGCTGTGCATTGATTCCAAATATATTTTGGTCTTTGTGTAGGTTTTATTGACTGACACCAATACTCAATTTGTAGAGCAAACCATAGCTATAATGAAGAATTTACTAGATAATCACACTGAAGGCAGCTCCGAACATCTGGGGCAAGCCAGCATTGAAACAATGATGTTAAATTTGGTCAGGTAAGCAGCAGAAACATATTGGTCCTAGTAGTTATTAATGAAGTAATTTGCCATCCTTTTTTTTTATTGCACCCAAATTAAGGTGTGACAATAAGGTAACCAGAAGTTATGTATATTCTCATATAAATAAAATAAAAATCTTAAAAAGTTTTTATAGTTACATTTAATCATTTTACTTAGAGATTAAAGCATTAGAAAAGCTTCTTATTTATGTCTGATTATTTTTTAATGTTTCTATGTCCAAATAGATATGTTCGTGTGCTTGGGAATATGGTCCATGCAATTCAAATAAAAACGAAACTGTGTCAGTTAGTCGAGGTAATGATGGCAAGGAGAGATGACCTCTCATTTTGTCAAGAGATGAAATTTAGGTGAGTTCTTAAAAAGCAAAGTAGGGTCTTCTAAATCTTATGTTAAATGAAGTACAGAAAAGTAGGTACCGGATAATCATGGGAAACAAGGAGAAGGTGGAAAAGGGGCATTTTCATGTTTGTTTTTCTCTTCTTGTCTTTTCAAATATTCCAAGGATTTGTGCCTGTGACAGCTTTACCTTTTTCTAAAATTGTCCTAGAGTTTAGAATTTGATGCTGTTTCCAAACTGATAACCAGAACAAAAGGCTAATATAGAGGATCAATATCCCAGTTGCCTATGTCTGTTCCATTCTGTTAGATTTGTGATAGCAATGTCTCTTTATAAAACTGCCATGTTGCATGTGTGATTTAGCACATCGCATGTACTATTTAAAAAGGTGTATATATGATTTTTTAAAAAGTGTTTGCTATTTTCCTTTTCTCTGCCATTCTGTAGGAATAAGATGGTAGAATACTTGACAGACTGGGTTATGGGAACATCAAACCAAGCTGCAGATGATGATGTAAAATGTCTAACAAGGTAAAAAAGAGAAGGACCCTTAAGTTTCAGCAGGTTTACTCTAGGCATTAGTACTACTTCATTATATATTTTAGGTATGAAAATTTTTTCTGGATATCAAGTTTTGATTTGAATTATATAAAGGTATTTATCTTTATTATTTTCCTTTTTAACTGAAAGATCTTCATTAAAAACAAGTGTGAGAGTGTTATGTTTGGAAAGTTAATGTCTATTTAGGAAGGATAGTGTACTGTTATTGGAAAATAAGATATAAAGAACATTATAATTTCTTTTTTATGATTAGATGAATAAAGGTATTATTTGAGGAACTTAATTGTTTTGAGTCATTCTAAAAGGTAATTGCTTTAATTTGTTCTAATGATATATACTTATTGCCACATATCAAAATATAATTAAGTACTGTGAACTACATAATAACCATTCACATATATTTCTTTGACCAGGCTTGTTTTTGTGGTACCTGCTTTTGATTTAAAATACTTATTGTGCCAAGATTACTATGTAGAAAGTTATTGCCCTCTCCTCAACTTGAAATGTTTTTACATTCTAGGGTCTGCATATTAACTCAAATTATTTAGATTGTCCTAATCATTTGTTTAATGAAGTAGGTAGTTCTTCAAGTTTGTGTGTGTTAGGAGAAGTTTATTTGAGGGAACTGTGGAGTGAAAGAACCTGAAAGACTTATGGTCTTTAAATATGTTTTCTTCAGAGATCTGGACCAGGCAAGCATGGAAGCAGTAGTTTCACTCCTGGCTGGTCTTCCTCTGCAGCCTGAGGAAGGAGATGGTGTGGAATTAATGGAAGCCAAGTCACAGTTATTTCTTAAGTAAATTTCAGTCACCAAAAACACAAAGCAAAACGCACACTTCCACACACTACAAAGTGTAATCAGAGTGGTAAATGATTATATTTAGAAAGTGGACATTATTGCTGTGGAATTATGGTCATTGGCTGCTATTTCATAAAATATAACACATGCATGAATCAGTATTTCCTGTGACAGGAGTGGGATAGGAAAACAACTGATTTTTAAAAGAAAATAATCTGATCAGTGAATTTTTTGGTGGGGGAGGGGATGGCAGTATAACACAGATTGCCTATTTGTACCATTAATTTTATGTGCAAAATATTAAAATTATGCCTTTACTAGGAAACATTGCATCTATGTGGTGTTTATGTAATGAAATATATACTGGGCTTTGTCAGAATAAAATCATATTCAACAGAGCACACTTCATAATGAGACATGCTGGCTGATTACCCCAACACTGGAGGGAAGCAGATACCTAGGATGCACATGTGACGATTTCAGAATGTCTGATTAGCTTTCTGGTTGGTGTGGCCTTCACTGTGTAAGGGTCAGTCTTTTTATTTCCAGGTATTTCACATTGTTTATGAATCTTTTGAATGACTGCAGTGAAGTTGAAGATGAAAATGCACAAACAGGTGGTAGGAAACGTGGCATGTCTCGGAGACTGGCATCATTAAGGCATTGTACAGTCCTTGCAATGTCAAACTTACTCAATGCTAACGTGGACAGTGGCCTCATGCACTCCATAGGTGAGATAAAATGAGCGCTTCATATAGAAATTTAAAACTTAGAGAATTGTCATGAAAAACCAGTAAAATTATTTCATCAAGGCCATGTTAGTAAATTTGCATCTTTCTGTCCATATCAGGTTTAGGTTATCACAAAGATCTCCAGACAAGAGCTACATTTATGGAAGTTCTGACAAAAATTCTTCAACAAGGCACAGAATTTGACACACTTGCAGAAACAGTGTTGGCAGATCGGTTTGAGAGACTGGTGGAGTTGGTCACAATGATGGGTGATCAAGGAGAGCTCCCTATAGCTATGGCTCTGGCCAATGTGGTCCCTTGTTCTCAATGGGTAAGTTTATTGAGTAAGTAGGAAAGAAGAGTGCCTGGCACATAGCAGATGGTTCAAAATTTTTTTGTTCGGTGAATGTTTATTGAATGAATTGCTAAAAGTTTAGAGCTGGAAGAAACTTCAGGTTATTATTTGAGTGGTTTTTAGCTATGGGAAAGTGGTTGTCACTTCTAGTCATCAGTAGTATTCTTACTTTAAGTATGAGAATCTTACTCTTCATACTTAAAACAAACTCAAATTCCTTACCTGTCCCACTGACAAATTTCACTTAAACACTAATCAGAAGAAAAATAAAACGACTCATCTGATGTGATTTTTTCATATATCAAATGAGATAATTTGGGTTAAATGTCAAACTTACTGTATTTTTCAGTCCATAAGACGCACTTTCCCCCCCCCAAAAAAGTGGAGGGAAAAGTGTGTGCGTCTTATGGAGCGAATACTACAAAGAAGAGTGCACGTTGGGGACCTTAATGATGCTGTGGGGAAGCCTGCAGCCAGATAAGAAAGCAGGGACTGCATAGAAGGAGAGCAGATCCAGGCAGGTCAGGTGCGTCTTATGGAGCGAAAAATATGGTAGTTGTTAATAACGCTAGAACTAGAATTTGAGGATTGTGACTATTTACTGTCTGCAATTTGTAACTTTTTTCTGTAACACATTTCACAATTTTGTTAAATTTAAGCACTCTATTTGCATTTGAAATTATGGTGTTGCTTGCTTAAAAACTGAAGACATAATAGGGCTATGTGGCCTCTTAATAAGAATTTTCCTAAACCTATCTTGTTCCTAATAATATATGCTAAAATTTTGGGAAGAGTTGTCCCTTTCCATGTTAAAAAACATAGATGATAGGGAAGCTGGGATGGTTCAGTGGGTTAAGCACTCACTTTGCAGTCCCGGGGACCAAGGATCGACTCCTGGCCCCGACCTGTGTGGACTCATATGCTGAACTGGGGAGTGCCCCCAGTTTGGTTCTCACCAGGGTGAGACCCCCGGCCCAGTTCCTGCCCTGTGCAGCCCCGTGCCCACCTGTGGAATGAAACTATGTGGACTATGTGCAGCTATGGAGACTGTTCTGGGCTATCCCCCTTCTCTCTGTCTCTGTCTCTGTTTCTGCATCTCTCTCTCTCTCTCTCTGTCAAAAACAATAAAAAATAAATCTTAAAAAAAAACAAGGGGAAGCCGGGACGGCTCAGTGGGTTAGGTGCTCACTTTGCAGCGCCGGGGACCGAGGATCGAATCCTGGCCCAGTCCCCGGCGGCCTGTGCGGAACCATATGCTGAACTGGAAGTTCCCCCAGTTCAGTTCTCTCTCTGTCTCTGTATCTCTCTCCCTCTGCCAAAAAAATAATAAATAAATAAAGAACTTAAAAACAAAAAACAAAAAACACTTTATTTAAAAAAAACAAAAACAAAAACCTAGATGATATAATGTAGAGTTGTACACCTAGAAACTATGTAATTGTTACCAACCAATGTCACCCCAATAAATCTAACAAATAAATAAATAAATAAAATTTTTAAAGGTTTATTTTTATTGTTTTTTTTTGACAGAGAGACAGAGAAAAAGGGGGAGTGCCCAAAGCAGCTTCCGTAGTTGACAGCATTAGTTTTCCATATACCGTATTTTCCGGTGTATAAGACGACCGGGCATATAAGACGACCCCCTAATTTTACAGTTAAAACATAGGTTTAGGCCTATATTCGCTGTATAAGACTACCCCCCACTTCCAAGGCTGTAGTCTTATACAGCGAATATAGGCCTAAACCTATGTTTTAACTGTAAAATTAGGGGGTCGTCTTATACGCCCGGTCGTCTTATACGCCAGAAAATACAGTAGTTTCATTCCACAGGTAGGTGCTGGGCTACGCAGGGCAGGAATTGGCCCTGGAGCCTCCCACATAGGCCATGGCAAGAACTGAACTGGGGGCACACCCCAGTTCAGCATATGGGTCTGCATGGGCCGGAGCTGGGATTCGATCCTCGGTCCCTGGGGCTGCAAAGTGAGCGCTTAGCCCACTGAGCCATCCTGGCTTCCCCAATAAATTAATTTTAAAAAACTATTTAGTTTATATTCTACCAAAAATTATTTAAGTTTAATAAATTATAACTAATAAGGTATTCTATTGTTGTCTATGGATTTATTTCTGCTTAAAAACTGTAGGGGGGAAGCCGGGATGGCTCAGTGGGTTAAGCGCTCACTTTGCAGCGCCGGGGACCCTGGGGACCGAGGATCGAATCCCGGCCCCAGCCCGTGTGGACCCATATGCTGAACTGGGGAGTTCCTCCAGTTCAGTTCTCTCTCTGACTGTGTCTGTGTCTCTGTATCTCTCTCTCTCTCTCTATCAAAAATAAAATAATAAATTGTCTATGTGTTTAAAAAAAAATGTTTAAAAAAAAACCCCAACAAAACCCAAAAAAACTGTAGGATCTTATTTCTCACACTTAGTGAAACTCAAACTGACCTACCTAGGCCCTGCCTCATTTCTGACATCATTTTATGCATTTTCCTTCTGGTTCACCAAACTTAAACCACACTGGCCGTCAAACATGTTAGGGTTATTTCCACCCTAGACCATCTTGCTGCTGTCACTTCTACCACCTGGAATGCTTCTTCCCTGATTTCTTAAATGGCCGTTTTCTTCTTATTCAAGTTTCAATTCAGATGTCATTTTCTTAGTGAGGTTTTTTTCTGGCTATCCAATGAAAACCCACATTCATTATGTCATACTACCTTGTTTGCAGCATTTATTCACAGTATGAAATTATTTTGTTTATTTGATTACTTACTCTCATTTCACCAGAATGTGAACTCCATTAGAAGCAGAGACCTTATTCCTAAATCTCTCTAAACCTAAATCTCTAAATCTCTTCCCAGAATGTGTTTAATCAGTGGTCAGTCACATCATTTCTCTTGAGTATATAAAAAAATACTTTACTATGGGAAATCATGAGGGAATTAGCTGCCCACCCCTGCTTTTTACATAAATCTTGCCAATCTCTTAATTCTCAATGTACAGCTCAGGTCTTTTTCCTGATTCCTGCAAGTCCTGTAGTCTTTCCATTTTTGTTGTTTCTCTGCCTAGCCCATGTTGAATGTTCACTGAGTTTCCGTAACCATATGAAAAAAGAGTAGAGCTCTTGAGGTCACCAAAGTCTTATTCTTGCAAACTGATTTTCTGAGAAAATGATCCATGTATATCAAACTATACTCTGCCATCATCTGTTTCTGTTCTCTTTCGTTTCTGTCATACAATTTAAGATGAATCTGGATTTTTTTCTGTCTCCTTGTAAATCTTAGGCCTCTCTTACTTTTCGTCAGTTAGTTCTTAGAATTAACAACTACAGTAGGTATATAAATTAGGAATAGTCATTTATTTCTAGACATGTACATGGATAAATCCCAGGGGAAAAATTACCAATCACCATTTTCCTCGATTGTCAACTTTCGATTTTCCTTTCAATTTTCTGCTTAAAAAAAAATTGTTCATGCTAACACCATTTGTTTTGTTCTCAGGATGAACTAGCTCGAGTTCTAGTGACTCTGTTTGATTCTCGGCATTTACTCTACCAACTGCTCTGGAACATGTTTTCTAAGGAAGTAGAATTGGCAGACTCCATGCAGACTCTTTTCCGAGGCAACAGTTTAGCTAGTAAAATAATGACCTTCTGTTTCAAGGTTTGTATCTATTCATCTGTTTTTGTGTGAAGGTATGTCAAACAATGATTAGGCACAGAATGTACAGAGCAGAATGTCTTCTTTAATGCAAGGTATTTGAATCAGGCATAATAAATTCCTATTTGTGTATTTCTTTAGGTATATGGTGCTACCTACCTACAAAAGCTCCTGGATCCTTTATTAAGAATTGTGATCACATCTTCTGATTGGCAACATGTTAGCTTTGAAGTGGATCCTACCAGGTTTGCCATCTTCTCATCTTGGACTGTTCTGCATTATGTCATTACTGCTGTAGTGATAGGGCCTCCGTAGAGTCCCTCTACAATGGCAGAGCCTTACCCTCACAATTTCTCCCTTTGATTTTTAAAATTAGTCTTTAATTAGGAAAGTTATACACAAATATATATATATTTTTAAATATTACAGATATCATTAAAGGTATCTTAACTACCACCTCTAGAGATATAGCACTGTTACTTTTTAGTCTGCCTTCTGTCTTTTTTCAATACACTTGCATTTATATGTAGTTGTAGAAACTACGTATTATAATGTGAGTGCATAGTGCGAGGGCTGTATGGAAAAAAACCCAGCTATTGTCATTATAATGAGAATGGTTACATGGCTGGATACTTTCTGGACAGCCCTCATATAATTGGTACTATAATATTGACATTGTTTTGCAACTTAATCTTTTGACCTTAATGTGTCTTAGATCTTTGCATATGTATATATGATATATATTAATGTCATTGTTTTGTTTTTTGTTTTTTGTTTTTTTTAATTTATTGTTAAATTTGATGAGGTTACATTGGTTGGTAACAATTAGACAGTTTACAGATGTACAAGTCCACCTCACATCATTCATGCATCGTATTATGTGCCCATCACTCAGTATCAGTTCCCCTTCCATCACCTTATATCTAGTGCCCACTCCCACCTCCCCCCACAACTGTCCCCCCGCTC
>PVKE010026943.1:0-21951 GCA_004027555.1 Craseonycteris thonglongyai
CCAGGAGGGAGATTTTTAATAGATACTTTTATTTTAATTTAATTGACTACTCATCTCATAGATAAGTGCACTGAATTCCAAAATTCATGAAAAATTTAAGTAAAGGACATCTGTAACTATCCACAGAAATGAATCTGAAAATGAGCACATAAAGCACTAAAATATGAAATTATAGATGAAATACAGCAATTTGTGACAACATGGATGGACCTTGAAAACATCTTATTAAGCAAAATAAGTCAGACTGAAAGAATCAAGAAACATACAACCTCACTTATAGGTGGAATATAAAACTGAAAGGAACAAAGAAACAAAGACTCATGGACACAGGCAATAGTTTAGTGGGTGGGAGGGAGTAGGGAGGGGGAATCAAACATACGGTGATGGAAAGTAAGCTGATTCTGGGTGGTGAGCACATAATGCAATGTATAGACAATGTACGGTAATGTAGAATTGTACTCCTAGAAACAACGTAACTGATATCAATCAATGCCACCCCAATAAGTTTAACAATAAAAAAAAAGAGAGACGAACAAACCAAAAAATGGAGTTATAGATTCTATTCAGAATAATACAAGTACTTTTTTCAGTGTACTGACTTCATGATGAAGAACTGAAATTGTAGTATTCATAATGGTGTAATCATGTTGACAAAACACAGAAATGTCACGAGATTAAAAGACTTCTCCAGTGTCACACGACTAATTAAAACCTGAGTTGGCCTCACAACAAAGCTTTTTAATTTCTAGTTTATTTTGTTCCGCTATTATCTCCCAAATCACGTGCTGATACTTTTTAAAATGTTAGCTGTAGGGAAGCTGGGATCGCTCAGTGGGTTAAGTGCTCACTTTGCAGCCCCAGGGACCGAGGATCGAATCCAGGCCCTGGCCCGTGCAGACCCATATGCTGAACTGGGGAGTTCCCCCAGTTCAGTTCTCACCAGGGTGAGACCCCGGCCCAGTTCCTGCCCTGTGCAGCCCCGCGCCCACCTGTGGAATGAAGCTATGTGGAAAAACCAGTGATGTACAACTATGGAGACTGTTCTGCCTCTCCCTTCCTCTGTCTCTGTATCTCTCTCTCTGTCAAAAACAATAAAAATAAATCTTTAAAAAAAAATGTTAGCTGAAAAAATATTTATGTAAAGAAGAAAGATTCCCTTCTTCCTTATTATCTATTCTCAAAATATTATTTGAACAGGCAGAATTTAAAATAAAATCCATTAATGATGATGATGAAAAAGAGTGATATTAAACAAAATTTATTTATACAAAGTTTACTGATTTTGCAACTTAACTACAGAGAATATAGTCAGAATCAGGTTATTAAAAAATACTGCTATTCAGTCAAAATAAATGTTATAAAACCTATACACTAATAATGTTCACCGATTTACTCAGAAGAGAGTCTTACAGGTTTAATCAGAGCCTGTTTATGCTTCTGTTTTGTTTTTAACCTGTTTTGTCACCAGTTTGAAGGGTAGTAAAATTTTGCCTGCCTAACATCCAGTTGCCCTTTGAAGAGCCTTCCTTTCCATACTCACTCCACGTAATTTCAGTTGTTTCCAAGAATGAAGTTGAGATCCAGACCTGACACACCAGTGCTCCATATGCCCTTAGCCACAGTGATTAGTTCAGAAGTGAAGTATGACTCAAGCCTACCCCACAGCTTATCACATTTTTCCATCCCAGCAAGTGCTTAAGGAGTGGGTTCTTATGCAAGTTAGTCCATCTTAGGACTGATGCCAAAGCTACAAAGTAAAGACACATTTTTCTCCTTGAATTTAAACCTGAGAAGGTAGACTTAGAGCTGTTGACAGCTATTTTGTCACCCAACAGAGTCTGAGAATTAAGCCAAGTTAAAAAAGAGTAGAGCCAAGAAGTAGGAAAAAATTGGGTCCTTACAAAGTAATTTGAGTTCAAGAGAAAGCTGTGACTGAAGATTGGGTTACATAAATTGGATAAATTCTCCCAATCTCTTTAAGCCAATTTGATGCAAATTTTCTATCATGAACAACCATAACATTCCTGCTGAATGCACTTCGTTATCCAAATTTTTCAACCCACCCACTAGACTAAAAGTGTCACAAAGAAAGAGAAAGAACAGTAAGAACCGTCACATATAGCAAGTGGATAG
This sequence comes from Craseonycteris thonglongyai, assembly GCA_004027555.1. Classification (NCBI taxonomy): domain Eukaryota; kingdom Metazoa; phylum Chordata; class Mammalia; order Chiroptera; family Craseonycteridae; genus Craseonycteris; species Craseonycteris thonglongyai. The sequence goes on from PVKE010026943.1 coordinate 2,134, forward strand.
GTACTGACGCTTTAAGCAAAACAATATCTAAGAAAACTAATTCTACCATGGGCTAATTGATGTAAATAAGAATTAAGTTCCTATGGCATCTTATTCAAGGACCTGCTATACTTCAGATCAACTAATAGCTTATAGCTTGAAAGTGAAAATGAAGACTGGTGATGTGCAAAAAGAATAAAAGGAATTGCAAAATTTTCAAAAATGTGAATTCTTTATATCAAGGACTTAGTTACTGCACAGAGCATCCTGGAAAACTCCTCAGTTCCAAGAAAACCAGGAAAGTTGGTCATGCCACTTGGGGAAGCATAAGGATTCTTGCAGTGATTTGCATAAACAAGAAGATAAAGGGTCATTAGGTCATGGAGGACTCAAGGCAGGAGGTGGTGAGGTTCTGAGGTTGCTGTAGTTGGATGGGAGAAGATGGTAAGGGAATAAATTGCCAGAGCAAACAGAATTCTTAGGTTCTCCAGTGACTTGTGCTGCTGGAAGTGGAATCCTCTGAGAAACATCTTATTGCAAGCATAAGAGTATGGAGAGTGAAAATAGGTGGGTCAAATATATGGGCCATCCCAATAAAGCCAAAGGACAAGCGTAGGTGTGAATCTTCAGACTGGTATAAGAAAACAACATAGGATGTTATGCCCAGAGAGTTTCTGAATTTTAAATTTTAGGAAGAAACATTTTCATATGACAGCAAGCCCAGAGAATGGATACAGAAGTGGTTGGATGAGAAGGAGTAAAAGAGAAGATTACTGCTAGAGTTGTGGAGGTCAAAAACTAAGAGGTTGTGCTGTTAGATGTAGATATGAAGTCACCAGATTGAGGACAGGAGAAGATGATTGTATACCAGTTGTAGAGAACAGGAATGAGCAATGGTAGCAAATAGTGTAGCCAGATGGCTCAAAGCAACAGGGGTGAGTTTAGGAGGCTGGAGGAATAATGGTCTAGAGGTGGGATATAGGTGTATGAAGATCATGTGACTCATCTTTCTATACTAAGATTCATGAATTGTAAAATAATAAACAGTCTCTAATAGCAAAGCCTCAAGGAGAAGTGGGATACCCAGGGGAGAGTCAAGTTTCAGGTCCAGCAAAAAAGTGGAAGTTAGGAGGAATTTGTTGTGATTGAACAGATGTTCCAGAGGGCATGATGGAATGGTTAGGATGGAAGAATAAAAAGCAGATATTAGGTCAGGAAAAGGCAGCGCAAAGCATAACAAAGCATCAAATCAAAGAGGAAAAATAAGTAAACAAATAATGAAAACAGAGATTTAAAGCATTGGACAATTATGATTTTCAGGGCTAACAAAATTATATGTTCCAAAACAGGTAATGTGGGAGTTTAGGAATAGCTAGCAGCTATGAGGATAGGACATGGAATTCCTTTTCCTTCTGGGATGAGGTAATGAGTGACAGAGGTGGTTGGAGGCAACTTAGGGAAGCAAGGGAGGAGTCATGTGTAGAAATGACATCCAGAAAAGTACCCGGATGGAAAGTCTATGGGCCTTCGCAATGGTAGAGACAGCTGTAAGAAAGGGGGGCTCCAAGGAGGTGCAGGGATGAGGTGTAAATACGATATTTCAGTTCAGTAGGAAAGGTATCAGTTATAGAACAAATGCATCTAAGATAAGACTAGCCATTAAAGAAAAACAATAATAATAAATTTAGATTCCCTACCACATTCCATATTAAAATAACTTCCAAAGGATTAAAATTTTGAATAAAAAAGCCATCAAAAGTACTATAAAAATGTAGATGAATATTTTTACAAATGGGGGAGTCTTTTCTAAGCTTAGAATCAGAAATTATGTATGAAGAAATTGCTAGCTTTGACATACATAAAATTTAAGTATTCTACACAGCAATGAATGGTTTGGTTTTCCAAAACACCGGTGTAGAATACGAACTCTCTTGAGGTACTGATCAGCAGGGGACATACTATCAAGAAACAAAGACGGTTTTCAAAATGCTGGTCTAACCAACCTTGATCTAGAACCTACCACATTACAGTACTTGCTGTGAGATTATGCCCATTAGATCTCATTTTCATAATCCAAATTCTGAGCTTTCTGAATATTAAATCCCAGAATAATTTCTTAATGTGTAGCAATGTAAGAAGACATCTTGTGTAGAGATAAAGTGAGCAGATGGGTTGTGAACCTAGATGTATACAAAGAGAAATGCAAGATTCAAAGTAATTCTAATCCAATCCTTCTTAGTATCCAAACCACTGAGTATTTTAGTGTCCGCCCCCCAGGTGGATTTTGGGTGTGGTCATCAGCCTCTAATCTCCACTTTCCAGTCCAGCATAGATTCTGACTAATAACACCACCTGCAGTTCTGTGGTTTGTTAGTTTTTTAAGTGCTTCCCGTGTGCCTCGCTCAGGCCATGCGCTTGTCCAACGAACCGAGTTGGGCAGCGCTCCCTAGTGAGCTCTAAGAAGATGGGACAGGCCAGTCCGTCTCAGCTCCACTCAGCAGAGACTTACCAGCCCCAGCAGCCACAGCTGGTAAAGATTCAGTCCCCAGCCGGTACCTGAAAAGGCACTTTCCGGAGCCGCAGCAGCCAGGACCCACGCCTTCCATCCTTTAAGCCCCTGGGACCACGTTACATTCGGGTCTCTCCCTGGCGCCGGCCGGGTCCTAGGGTCCAGGAAAATCCAATAGCTGCTGGGACCGTAAGGATCATCCATTCTAATCATCTCCATGTTTTATGAAAGAATGGACGGAGACTGGTTACGCTAGCTGAGCTGGCTAAAGTCAAACAGCTCGACGCTGGCAGAACCGGTGAGTACTAGGGTCTCCGCTGACCCGGTGGCCGCCAGCGGGCTGCCGGGGGCTCGGAAAGCGCAGCCCAGGGAAAACGACGTGGCATTGTCCGCGCGAGAGGCGAAGGGCTTAGCAGCTTATGACAGAAGGTCACCAATGTCCACCTTCAGGACAGATCGTGCAAGAAGAAGGTGACCACACCTCCCTGGTTACCCTTTAGTCCGGAACGCACCCTATCACTCTAAAAGTACCCTAGTTTGCATAGGAAGGCCGTGGTCGCCCTAGCAAAAGGGTCCTCGCTTTGCATTCCCCCAGTGCTGGTGCAGACAGGACGCAAAATAGGAAAGTTTCACTTACCACAATTTCGCAGGCTCAGTCTCCCTCCACCCCCCAAGTCCTTTCCCCCCATGCGCGCACTGCCGACACCCACTCCCGCTGCCCCTTCACCAGGTACGTACCAACCGCGCGCAGGGCGGCCCGCGTGCCTGGGCCAGGTGCCCCCTGTGCTTGGGCTCGACCAGCCTCCCTGTGGCCGGGAGCGGCGACGCGGGCTCGAGCTGCTGCCGCCTCTACGATCCGGGGAGATACGGCCGCGTCTGAGCTGTCTGGCTTAGGTGCAGTCAGGCGGGAGCGGCGGCTCCGGGGGCGGAGGGAGCGGCCGTTGGGACCCGCCCCCGAGCGCCGAGCGCGGTTCCCGCTGCGGAGTCCGGCTCTCGGCGCAGCCCCGGCCGCCGCGAACCGCCCCTGGCAGGCGCGGCCGTAGCGGCTCTTCCCCGTCGGCGCCTGGAGCAGACTCATTTCCCTGCGCGCGCATTAACAGGCAACTAATCATCCGTGGTCATCACAGAACCTGCGTCCTCCCTGCCTGCTACTCTCAGTTCCCCCGGGTGACTGTTCGGGTTCTGATAAGAATTTGTATGATGTGACTGGGGGAATTTCTCTTTCTGGCTAGCTACAATATATCAGTCCGACCCATGTGTGCCCGCCCCGAGATTTTGTGCTCCAAGTGTTATAAGGTTGCCCCTTGGTCTTCTAAACCCTAGGTAAGAAAGTGCATAGTTTTCTCTTCCGCACTTGAATCTAAGTCTTCGCGTTTATCAACAGTGTGATTTTAACAGATAGGGAAGCAACATGCAATGCTGACAACTTTGGGGCAAAACAAAGCAGAAAATAGCGCATATCAAGTTTCACTTTCAAGTTCTAAGAAAAATGAGGTTCTTACTATTAAGGTCTCATTGTGTCCTTGGAAAGCCATATTAAATGGATAATAATACTGCTGCAACAATTAAGGTGCTTTTTTCTGCTTCCTGAGAAGGCGGTTTGTCCTCACTGAGGTCCTGACATCTCCTCTGGTTTCCTGAAAGTTATTAGTGTTCAAAGTCTTCTTAACATCAATATGCTCATTGTTACTGTGTTTGGGCTCCCTACTCAGGGCCTATGATACCTGCCACTTCACTACTGACTGCTTCCACATTTTTTAAGGCAAAGGCTATGTGAGATAGGAAATTATAACAGGAAGATTTATTTAAAGTATCACTAATGGTGCTTCAATCGTGCTCTTTAAATCATTGCGTACTCCTACCCTCATGCTGTGGTAATAATCATCTCTATTTTCACATAATAAAGCGAGGTCCAGCAAGGTTAGATAATCTGTACAAGACTGAAATAGCTAGGAAGAGTCCAAATCAGTTTTTGAATTTAAGTCTTTCTGCTTTTAAGGTTGTCATTTTTTAACTTACACCCTGTCATCCTGTTAACAAAGCTTGTGCTTATTCTAAATGCCAACCTGTATATTTAATGTTCTAAAAACATAGTTACTAGTGTGGTTATGCAGATATTAATTAAAGAAATTGAGTTATTTATATTTTAGTGTAACTTCAAAATTTACTTCAATTAAGACAAAACAGTGACTTAAGAACATACTATTTATAGAATGCTTTTTTCCTATTGATGGTGGATTGAAGACTTTTGATGGTCCCTTGTTTCTACTAGGATGAAAGGTCAGCAACCTAAAGGTTTGTGGTAGCTTCTGTTAGGAATGGTAAAGAGACCCTGACCATACATAAGTTCAAAGAAGTACTTTTGAGTGCATTGGTGGTAGCAGTAATTCCACACAATCATGTGAATTTGTGTAAAATATATGACTCCAAGTGTAGAAAGTTTAATTCAACTTTGGAATTTTGCCAAGTGATTTGATGAAAAGACAAGGAGAAAGCTTGGCTGCCATTTTTAAGAGTGTGGTTGAAGGATAGAAGTATGAGGCTATTTTAAGACTACATAGGAAAATAGTGAAGACATAAAAGGGGAGAGAAAAAGAAGTTAAATAACTGTACATCTTGATCTAATGAGAGAAAAATTAAAAGTTGTAGTCAAGGTGAATAGCTTTCTTAAAAGTTTTAGTAATACAATGCTGGCATGGTTTACAGAAGAATTGTGGATGGGGTTGGCTAACTTAGAATGAAAATCAAGAAACTGGAGACTTAGGTACTGAGAAAGGTATTCACATGGACATTGAAACTACCAACAGTGATGCAATGAGATAGAGAAGAAGTGAATCAGATACCGAAGACTTCCATGAATGTGGTGAAATGATGTTGAACTGAGTGAATAACAATTGCAGAGTTGAAGCAAAAGGTAAGAATCTAGGGAGAAAGAGTCTAAATGGGTCAAGGTTTGGTATAAGAGGTACACAGTTCAATAACATTACTGGTGAGCGATAAGGATGTCAATACTATCTCCCATGGTCCTAAGGTGTAAGATAATGAGTGTTCTACACTGAGGGAGACCTAAAGGAAATTATTCTCAGAAGAAAGCTGATTTTCACCCAAAGTAAGAAAATTGGGGAAGCATAGTGAGAGTGGGTGTTAAGGTAGCGGGATTTTTCAGTACTGAACAAGGATTCTGCAAGGTCAAAATGGATACATTTCAGAGGAAAGCCAGGTTCATGTGTGTGCAACCTGTGCAGTAGCGCAGGGCTCTACTTTAAAGAAGGCCCCATGCTTGGCTTTATGCTCTGCTGTCCTTACCTTGAAATTCTTAATAATATTAAGCAAGTGACCCACATTTTTATCTTGCAGTGAGCCCCACAAATTATTTGGTCAGTCATGTTTGGAGGAAGTGGAGAAATAGGAGCTTGGTTGAAACAGATATAGTGCAAATCTACTGAGGGATTAAAGCATGGGAGAAACTAAATGCAGGAGATTGTACTTTGAGTTGAGACCAAGAATGGTCAGTAAAGGGGTGTGGCTGCAAGGTTTCAAATGATGTCGAGTTTTGCAATCTTCAGGGCCAGGCTAGCTAAGATTTTGGCAGGAAAAGCAGGCAGCAGTCACCATCAGCATACTCCATGTTTCTGTAGGCTAGTACAGTGATCCTTTGAAATCTGAATGCCCCAAAATTCAAACAATTTGGAATCCAAATGAAAAAATCAAGCAAATTTTGCCTCAGAATCCGAACTCTGCTTTGGAATCCGAACACCAATACGTTCCTGTGGGATATATTGACTATATGGCCCGTAGCTTATCTGAATGCCCACTGGCCTTGGAACTGGAACATTTTTGGAACTTGAACAGGGTTCTGGGATGGATTAAGTTCAAATTCCAAGGCATCACTGGTATATTAGTTTTCCTAGGGTTGCAGTAACAAGTTACCACAAACTTGGTGACTTGGACCAGCATTATTTTCTCACAGTTGTGGAAGCCAGAAGTTCAAAATCAAGGTGTTGGCAGGGCTGTGCTCTCTCTGCCAGCTCTAGGGAAGATTCCTCTTTTGCCTCGTAACTTTTGGTACAAATAGGTCATTGTTGGTGTTCTGTGCCCTGTAGTTGCATAACTCTAATCTCTGCTTTCACCTTCATATAGTCTGTGTTTCTTTCCTACGGTCTGTATTCTCCTCTTATAAGGATACCTATTGGATTTGTGGTCCATCTGATTAATCCAATATGATCTCGTCTGGAGCTCCTGATACTAACTACATCTTCAAAGACCCTTTTCCCAAGTAAGACGCCATTCACCAGTACCAGGGTTAAGACTTGGATTTATCTTTTGGGGGACCGGCATTCAGTCTACTGCAGTGCAGTTAGCTGAGGCTACTGGACTAGTGAGGCTGGATGACAGTGACTGCTGATAGCTTTTCAGGTCTATTTGGCAAACCAAGATATCTATAACAACATGAAGCTTATCTATGTTTCTAAACATTTCCAACCATGAAATTTAATAAATGTGAAATTCAGAAGATTAAAACTGCCTAGAAAGGCTTTCCATCCATAGGAGTGGCTATCTGTCCCTGGACAAAAGGCCCTGGGGAGAAGAGTCGTGTACCCGAGACTGTGCCAAGTCTGGTTACAGAGAACTGAGGAAACGGGATCTTCCACTGCTCATGAGCCACCCTCCATTCTAGAGAACATATGTGGATCTCTGGACTAAAGGAGAGTCTACCTGATCGCATTTCACTCCCTAAAAGACAGGATTTGGAAGGGCTGGCGGACTGACCTTGTGAACCTGTGACAGAAGCTGAGCTAGCTTCCCAAGCCACACCTTACAGAAGACAATCCTGAAACTCCTTAGAGAGGAGAGAAAGAAATGTCGACGCTGGTTTTAATGACGCTATCCCCTCCTCTTCCTCCAGCTAACAGGCACTTGAAGAAATGCTTGTGTAGCTGCCAGAGTCAAATGAATTCTCCTTAAAAAGCATCAGACTCTTTGATCCTATCTCCGCCTTCTGCTCACATTAAATTCCAGCAGAGATTCCATCCATCTTTTCTGGGTGATGATAGTGAAAGGATCTCAAATTGTGGCAGTGAGACAACAGCATAACTGGGCCAAGGTCTACAGCAGATTAGGGGAGCATCCATCTTTGGGTGGCCTAGAAGAAAGTAGCCCTGAGACCAAGCTTCTTGGATGACACGGTGCTCAATGGCAGAAGTGGGTGGAGGTTGAGCTTCCCACTGGTGACCCTACTCCCGCTGTGTGGCAGAAACAATACCACAGACATATCCATTAAAGGAGAGGCTAGGCAATGAAAAGGCTGGCACACGAATAGCTTCCAGAATATCAGAGGCTGTGCATAGAGCAAGGGGCAGAAGGAAGAGGAAGAGAAAGCTTTCCTTTTAGTGTTTAAAGTAGAAACTTCCTAACAAAGTATTTCAAGTTATCATTATACTCACGTCTGTTATACTTCTGGTCAATGGGGCATTGTGCAGAGGTGGCAATGCCACCAATAGTGTGTAACATCAGTAATCAGTTTTCTCTGAAGGGAAGATATAAGATTAAAGGATTGTCCTACAAAATTCCATAAACTCTGAATTGACTTTCTTATTGAGTCCAAACTTCTCAGCCCAACATTTAGAATATTTACCCACCTATCTCCATCTTGCTTCAATTCTGACCATTTCTCAACAAAAATTCTATTTTCCCAGTTAGCTAATCAACTTGCCACTCCATGTGAATTCCTTATTCCAACATTTATAATTGGTGCAGGGGATATGCTTATTTTGATTACTTTCCATTCTTAAGGAATGTCACTTAATTTCCTCAAATTACTATTCAGAAATATTCTATGTTATGGAAGCCTATTGATGAATTTTTTCATCTCCTATCAATTTATTCCAACCCAAGTTGCTATCCCAATTTTAGATAGCCATTCTTTCACATGTTTGAGGAGTATAACAATTTTAAAATTAAAAGAAATTATTCTGTTAAATTTTTAGCATGTCTTTAAAATCCTTCATGTGTATTAAGTCTCCTAATTATACTGTAAGTTTCTTAGCATGAAGTTCTAATATCCCATAATAGTATTTTCTAACTTTTTCCAGTAAGTGAGAGAACTCTGAATGTTTTAGGACCAATAAAAAAATTACTAACCTTCTAGCTATCCAGTGGTACAGCATTAACAAAGTGCTTAGTCCAGAGTAGGCATTCAATAAATGTTGAATAATATTTGCATAACTATAAAAGTAAACTAACCCACACCTTTATATTCAACCATAATTATATATATATGTGTGTGTGTGTGTGTGTGTGTGTGTGTGTGTGTGTATCAACCATTCTCTCTCCTCTGTTCAATATGATGACTTTAACACCTGGCAAAAACACCAAAAGAAACTGAAATCTAACATTTAACGAAGATAACTTTGTAATTTATCAGTGTATTATAATTTATTTGCCCAAACAAGCTTTACTTTTTAACAACACGTATATGAAATAGTTAAAAACATTTCAATATATTTTGTATGAATTGCTTCTGTGTACAGATTTATAAAATCAGTTATGAGAGCGTAAAGGTTAGATGATCAACGTAATTAAAAAGTTAACTCTTCTAACACAGGGGATCTTGGTGTCTGGAATTTTCCTTTATTGTATTATAAGTTGTACATTTTATCAGAATTCCAGTAATATTTTTTATGGTATCTATTATAGTAGATATGATTTATTATGGTCCTGAATTACTCGATAACTGTAGATAAGTATAACAAATGCTAAGTTGTCATAACATGGGTTGTGTCTTTTTTGATTTGGGGCAAACCTTAACATAACTTAGTCATCACTGGTGAAGCATGGGGTGGATGGAGTCTTCTAAATGGAAGCTTCTGTGATGTTCCCGGGGCATTGGACTTGACAACTAGCCTCTTAAAATTTTTCCTTGGGAACTGAGAATTTAAACTTAACCCAATTGGGACACTATTTTTTTGTTTGTTTCTTTTTTCTGTTTTGTTTTTTAATTCTCCTTACACTGTACAAAAGTTACCAAAGCTGTAAAAATTAAAATATCGTAACAGTTGAAACAATCTTTAGCATTAACTTTTCTCTCAGTTTCCTGAGTTAGATGCATCTTATCCATGATTCTTCTTATTAGTTGTAGCCCTCGACAGAATTTTAAAGTAAGAAAAGCCTGACCCTTTCTGCATCTTCTTTGTCTTCTCCTTCTCAACCATTTTGAGGTCCTCCTGTGAGCTATGAGGAGGTTTATAAGCACACTGAGTTTCACAGTAGCTCTCGTGTGCACTCTTTGGGGTCAGCAATGGGGGAGTGGTCCAGAGTAATTGACATTGCAGATGAGAACTTAGGAGAGATAATAAATGTCTGAAAATGAACAATTCCCAAAGGTTAGAGTTTAAGCACCTCTTTGACACCTAGAAGGGAACATCTTCCTTTACAAATCAGACCTTAGCATTACCAATTAATACATACACATAAGATAATTCTTCCCAGCCTTGTATTGATAAACAAAGGGAAAGGTTTGGAAGGGAAAAGGGGATGACTAAAGATTTACCAGACACGGCCCTTGCTTTCCTGACTGATTCCAAACTGTTTTATGAAGATTCCTTTTCTTAAGTAATAGGGAAAACTTTGATACAGAATTCTAAGTTGACAGGATTTTTGTTTATTTGTTTGTTTGTTACCCCAGGACTTTAAAAATATCACTATATTTTGTCCTATGTATAAAATAGGCCTTTTATTTTTTGTTTTAAAGCTTTTTTTTCTTTACCAGTGATTTTAAATGATTTTATTATGATGTCTTCGTGTTTCATGCACTTGAGGGTCCACTGCACGTCTTGAAGTGGAAACATTTCAATTATTTCTTCAAATAGCTTTTCTGCCCATATCTCTTGAGGATTCCAGCTAACACATATGCTTAAGTTGCTTGAGGATATCCCATATATCAGTGATGCTCTGCTAATTTGTTTTTGGTCTTTTTGTTCTCTGTGTTTTATTTTAAATAGTTCTATAGCTCTGATTAAGCTCACTGATCTCTTTTACATTGTAGTATTTAATATACTTTAATTCTATACAGTGTCTATTTCATCTTGGATATTGTATTTTTCATTAGACTGTAGAAGTTTAATCTGGGTGTTTTATATATTTTTCATGTCTCTTCTTAATACACTCAATCTTTCCTCTACTTTCATGAGCATATGTAATATATCTACAATACTTGTTATAATATCATCATCTACTAATTCTATCATCTGTGTCAATTTTGAATTGTTTCTATTGATTGGTTTTTCTCTTCACTGTCAGTCATATTTTTTTCTCCTTCTTTACATGCCTGGTAGTTTTTAAGTGAATATTAGACATTATGATCTTGCCTTGTTTGGAGGGTGCTGGATATTTTTGTCTTCTTATTAGTATTCTTGAACTTTATTCTTGGTCACAGTTAATTTACTTGGAAAAAGTATATCCTTTTGGGGTTATCCATGAAGTTTTATGAGGCAGGAATAGAGAGTAGACACTAGTCTAGGGCTTATTTTGCTCCATTCCTGAGATAATAATTAACATGTCCTGAATGATGCCTAAAACCCCATGGATAGAACCATGAACAACTCTTACCTCTGCATGAGCTTTGGTGGCTGGTTTTTGTGATCTTTACATAAATAAACTGACTTGATGCGATGCATGGGTGATGTGATGTGGACTTGTGCATCTGGAAACTGTCTAATTGTTACCAATCAATGTCACCCCATTAAATTTAACAATAAAATAAACAAACAAACAAACAAACAAACAAACAAACAAACAAATAAATAAATAAATAAAATAACTGATTTGTACCCAAATGAAGACTTGAGAGGATCTTATGGACATTTCAGGAGCTCTTTGTGATGTTCTCTGTGTACAAGGACTCTGCCTGTGACCGCTAGGTGCTCTGCCTCCCCAGATGGCTAGTTCTTTCTCTGCAGCTCTGAGAAGTGGCCAGACTTAGCCTGGGTTTCCCTTCCCTGCCTTATTACCTGGAAACTCTCTTCAGACACTGAGCTGAGTCAATTGCAGTGCTTCCCTCATTTGTTTCCTCTTTCTTAGGGATCACTATCCTGTGCTGCCTAATGTCTGATATCTGAAAAACATTGTGCCTTGTATTTCATCTGCTTTTATACTTGTTTTCAGACATACTTGTTTTCATCGGCTTTTGTACTTGTTTCAGTACATCTAGTTCTTATGACCCCATCTTGACTAGAAGCAGAAATCATTTATGAATTTGTTTTTGCTTTTTGGTTTTGGTTTTGTTTTTCATGTAAATCCTTTACCGTGACACTTAGAAATAGTTCACTGTGCACAACAACTTTTTATAAATGTTTTGGATTAAAGAGACTGGATCTTAAAGAAAAGGGGGAGATTCTGTTTATTTACATTTTGCCCAGAGGAAAACTTACATGAAGAACTTACTGGAGACACAGTTCTGAGATAACCAGTTCTAGTCTCAATTCTGATCTTGATAACTTTTTAAGCCTAAATTTTCATATAATATAGTAAAGGATGTAGATGTTCTTCTCTAAAATTAAGAAAGGTTTTTCATATTAGATTCAAATAAAGATAATATTCATTAGAATTAAATTGAAGTTATATCTATATTGCCTTTAAACAAAGATGTGGTTTAATTAAAAAAAATAAGAAATAAAAAACTTTAACTTCTTAATGTTTAAATTGCATCTACCTGGTTAAAACCCTCTGGTTAGGTATCCATGAAACAATTGGTACTATGGACTTAAAGTCCTTTGTCCAATACAAATATTCACTCCTTCCCCAGATGAAGACACTTTGAGAACCAAAAGTTTTCATGTACACTTGCATTGGCTTATTCTGTGCCAATGTTGGTATTAAGATCAGAAACATAATATTGAGTTTTGGACTTGCATTTCAACTGCCACCTTGACAGTCAACTTTGAGTAGGTTTAAATCTATGAGGAGTTATTTTCCAAAGAAGAGTGAATGGGTACTTTTTACTTCTAGTGAAGGAAGCAGTGGAAATCAGTCTATCAATGCAAATAATAACAATAATAATAAGTAATAATTTCCAGTAGCCTTTCAGTTATTCAGAGGAAAAGTATGTAGTCATCAAAAGTTTTCTAACATGGGAACATGTGTATACATGTTGGGGAGGACGGTGTGGTACTTGTGTGTTAAGAAACAGGAATTAGATGAAAGAGAAACTTTGATTATTTAACGATGAGAAATTGGAGCACAGTTATGGAGTAGTTTACCATTGATAACACTCTCCATGCTTTTATCTACTTCAACCTGTTTTCTCCCCAATCCTTGTCAATGAAAGTCAGCTATCATCTGTGAGCAGAACACAGCTCTGTGGACAGAATACTGGGAGCACATCATTTCTCTGCTAATACTTTATTCTCCAGTCTCTCCCTGGCCATGTTCTGAATATCTGTTTCCTCTTGGTCCATCTAAACCAAGAAAAATGTCATTATTCTCCTCTTACCTAAAATCTGAAAAGCTCACTGTGTCAATTAAATTATCACATCTTTTGTGTCTATATTCACCAGATTAACTAAAGAGCTAAATAATCTATACTTTGATAGAACACCTAATAAAAGGCTATTGGGGAAACCAGGATGGTTCAGTGGGTTAAGAGCTCACTTTGCAGCCCCTGGGACTGAGGATCGAGTCCCGGCCCCAGCCCGTGCAGACCCATATGCTGAGCTGGGGAGTGCCCTCAGTTCAGTTCTCACTGGGGCAAGACCCCGGCCCAGTTCCTGCCCTGTGCAGCCTCGTGCCCGCCTGTGGAGTGAAACTATGTGGAAAAACCAATGATGTACAACTATGGAGACTGTTCGGGGTCCTCCCCCTTCTCTCTGTCTCTGTATCTCTCTCTCTCTCTCTCTCTCTCTCTCTCTCTCTGTCTCTGTCAAGAACAATAGAAATAGATCTTTTTTTAAAAAAAAGGCTATCATATTACTGTTCGCCTATGTTTAAAAACTTCCACCAGAGGGAGAAAAAAGTAATTCTCTAGCTTACTGACCATGACAAAGCAAGTACTTTTTTTTTTTCATTGCCTCATATATTACCTCCTTAAAACAATCTGTGAAGTATGCAGTGTTATTGCTTTTAACAAAAAAGTAAACTAAGGCACAGATAGGCTAAATAACTTACCCAAGATTTTACAGCCTCTTAGGACTGTAATCAGGCTTCAAAACTTAAATACACCTAAACACTAATCCTGTGATCTTCACCTCCATACTACATTACTTCCATATATAAACCTCACAAAATTTCATTGTGAGTCATTTTCTATGTAAAGTAGGTGTTAATAAAGCTCTTCTTCCTAAATAAGGTTTCAGTTTAAGATGACATATGTGCAAGCAGCAGGCTGAGAGCTCAGAAAGATAAATATTTTAATCAAATAGCACTCATCCTTACCAATAATTTAGCAATTTTTATTATATCACTTTATATGTTTAAATGTCCCCCTTCTGATCCTGATTTTCACTCATTTTTTCTGATTTCTACTGATGTTAAAACATACATCATGATTAAACAATAAAAGATAAAATATTTCAGAATAGTCAAAGCCTGAAAATGCTGGTCTTTTTCAGAGTATATGATACAGTGAATATTTGAGGACCATTTATCTTGACTTGAAAAAAAAGAGTTTCTTATTATTAACTAAATTAACTCTTTGTTGACAAAAGCATGATCAATTTTAGTCTTGTTTTATTACTGCCCCTTATTGTTTACCATTTTCTTTTTTCTTATACTAATTAAATGTCAATAACTTATACGTTATCTTCTTCATAGAAAAAGAGCTGGCTTAAAGACCACCTTCTCTTGCATATCTGCATATTCTCCCCCTAGGGTAGTAAGGTCATGTCAAAATCGAGGCACATTAAGCTTTTATTGGATAATGTACTTTTAAGAAACTTCTTTTTTAATTCATAAACACATTCTATTTTTCACAAATTTAGAACACAGAGATGAAATCTAGCCACCTTTGAAAGTGACTTTTGACTTTCAGTCCTGCCATCCCCAGAGGTAACTATCCCTATTCAAATTTAGCAAATTTAGTCTCCCATCTTTTGTTAATGTTTTTATGTAAATGCCATGTGGATCCAGAGCTACTATATAGATTATTTTTTACATTCATTTTTTATTGTATGACATCTAAGAATTCTGTTGCTATACGCAATCGTATATGACTCATTCTTTCTAACTGTTGCATAGTATTTTATACAGAAACATATAGGCTGTTGCCAGGGCTTTATTATTATATATGTTGCTGAAATAAGCATTTGTCTTTATGAGTCCTCATATACATGTGTTATTCTAGGGTAGATGACTGAGAAATAGAATTCTGGATTATGGCATAAGTTTTACTCTAAGAAGTATGTCTGTACTATGAAGTTACTTTAGGGTCATAAAGACTCAGGCACTAAACTAAGAACCTCCTCAACCCTGGAGTCAAGAGTTACAAAAAAGTCTATCAATTTAGCATCAGTGGCGTTTTTTCCAATGGAAAGCATATTTTAGTGGAAATCTAAAGAAATGGACTCTAATCCCCTTCTGCTGCTGATTAGAAATTCTGCAGCCTCCCCAGAGTTCTATTTCCTCATTCTATATTAGGGAACAGGACTAGATGATTTATTTCTCAGAAATGTCTCAGATCCACATGGCATATTTCTGTTCTTCATTTATTCATTCATTCAACAAGCACAGACACAGCATTAGAACCTACAATGTTTCCAATACCAGGAAACAACGCAATGTATAAACAGACAGACATCATTCAAACAAATATATCCGGGCAATAAAATGTGTGCTTTCCAAAAATAAGAAAGCATACAAAGGATAGACACATATCATTTATTTAGTTTTGGCTTGTTTGTGTGAATAGAACAGCTGCTTGGTACAGCTTTATCTGCAAACAATAAAATCTGCTTATTGTGAAGTTATTGCCCCCTCCCACTACCCCATTCAGGTAGAGGCATGGAGAGATTTGTGCTAACAGGTGCTTACATATTCCTGTGTTCCAAAACAGTAATTGTTCAGAAGAGCTGTGGCCAATACCGAGATTTGGAGTTCTGGGCTGTTTCTTGTGTTCTGCAGATTCTCAGCTATCTGAATTCTGTGTCAAGACCCATCTGTTGGATTGTTCTTCTAAATATAAGTCTTTTCATCAGCTACATCATCAACTGTATGTAGTACACACACACGCTGGAAAAAGAAGGGGTTTAGAAGGAGGAAGTACTGGAGAAGGACTTCCTCAATAAGAGACTTGAGAATTTAATATGTATTAAAGATTATATATATATATATATATATATATATATATATATATATACACATGCATTTTTATCCAGATTTTTAAGATTCTACTCCTTTAGCACTAAGCTTGAACATCTATTCATTTTAGCTTTTTTTGAAGTTATAGTATCTTCAAAGGCAAAAGGACTATAGATAGATACAAAAAGGTGAAACAAAATATAGGTAATGTAAAGTAATTCATAACACGGAATTACTGGTCCACTGAGAAGATAGCCAGAAATAAACTATAAAGTATAGTTACAATCATATTTGGTACTCAACTGCTTCGAACTTGACTCATTTTGACGTAAAAATTTTGTTCTGGTACTCTTCCCTTGTTTGTTTGGTACTTGAAACATGATCTACAACTTGTTGATATTGACCACCTCATGACTCGCTGCCCTATCCAGTCAAAACAAGGGGTCACATGTTAGTCATGCAGTAGCTCTTAACCTGTGCACATCCCTTGAGGTCTTACCTTAGCTTCTATGGTCATTTTGTGTATTTTTAGTTTGGGAATGCATTACATTTATTCACATTATTCCTTATGGGAAAAATTTGTTTGGTACTCATCATTTTGGTGCTCGCTGTGCCTCCCAGAACCAATTAAAAATGAATACTGAGGTACCATTATATATTAAAATGAGGAATTTGCAGGCCAGAAGGGATTGTGATGAAAAGCAAGAACCTACAACCAAGGGTACTCTACTCAGCAAGGCTACCATTTAAAGTCAAAGGACAAAGAGCTTCCCAGACAATAAAAAGCTAAAGGAGTTCATCACTACCAAACCAGTGTTATAAGAAACGCTAGAGGACTTCTTTAAGTCAGAAAAAAAAAATCTAAATTATGAATAATAAAATGGCAATGACTACATATCTATCAACAATTACTTTCAATGTAAATGGATTAAATGCTCCAATCAAAGGACATAGGAAGCCAATAAATATTAAGAAACATCAAAATGTTAAAAAAGAGAGAGAGAGAGAGAGGAGGAGTGATTATATAAGGAAACAAGACCCTTACATATGCTGCCTATAAGAGACTCACTCTAGGTTGAAAGACACACACAGATGGAAAGTAAAGGGGTGAAAAAATATATTTCATGAAAATAGAAACAAACAAACAAAAGCTGGGGTAGCAATACATATACGAGACAAACTAAACTTTAAAACAAAGGCTGTAACAAGAGACAAAGAAGGAACCAGTAACCCCACTTCATGGTAATTTATCTGAACTACTTCAAGGGGATGTGTAAATCCGTATGTTCGTTGTAACATTGTTTACGATAGCTAAAATGTGGAGGCAGCTTGGGTGTCTGTCAGTGCATACACGGATAAAGAGTAGGTGGTACATACTTGTATATAATGGAATATTGCTTGGCCATGGGAGCAAATGGGTTCTGCTTGCCATCTGTGGTGGCATGAATGAACATGGAGGGTCTTGTGCTGAGTGGAGTGTCAGACAGAGGACAGATGCAATGTGTTTTCACTTATATATGGAATCTAAAGATCAAAATAAAGAAATAAAATACAGTGTAGAAATAAACTCATTGATACAGATAACATTTTGATGTTTGCCAGATGGGAGGGGAATAGGGGATATGGGTGAAAAAGTGGAAGGGATTAAGTAGAAATCAGTTGTTACAAAGGAGTTATGGGGATGTAGAGTATATGAATAGCATAAGGAAGATAGTCAATAATATTGTAAAAACTATGTATGGTGTCAGATGGGTACTAGATTTGTTGGGTGATAGATGGGAGGCAGGGTGAGAAAAGTGAAGGCATTAAGAAATACAAATTGGTAAGTTATAAAATAAACATGGGGATATAAAGTAAAGCATAGAAAATATAGTCAGTGATATGGTAATAACTATGTGTAGTGCCAGGTGGGTACTAAACCAGTTGGGGGGATCACGTCTTAAATTATATAAATGACTAACCACTGTTCTGTACACCTGAAATTAATAGAAAATAATATTGAATGTCAACTATAATTGAATATTTTTTTTAAAGGAGAGAAAAGGTGAAGGGGAATAAGAGGTACACATTTTAGGTATAAAGCAAAGAAGTCATGGGATATAATATACAGCATAAGGAATATAGTCGATAGTATTGTGAAAGCATAGTAGTGTCAGATGGCTGCTGGACTTATCATGGTGATCATTTCTTTTCTTTCTTTTTTTTAATTGTTTTTGACAGAGAGAGAGAGAGAGAGATACAGAGACAGAGAGAGACAGAGAGAGAACTGAACTGGGGGCACTCCCCAGTTCAGCACATGGGTCCGCCCGGGCCGGGACTGGGACTCGATCCTGGGTCCCCGGTGCTGCAAAGTGAGCGCTTAACCCACTGAGCCATCCTGGCTTCCCTGTGACCATTTCTTTAGGTATATAAATGTTGAATAACTATAGTGTTCACCCGAAACATATAATACTGTACATTAACTATATTTTTATTAACATCTTTAAAAAAAGAAATTGTAGTAAAATGCATTCCACTTACAATAGCAATAGTCATATAATATATCTCGAAAGGAACATGAATATTATAGATTTATAGTAAAATAAAACAAATAAGTAAAATATTAAAAGTAACAAAATGAGGTAAACATATGACAGTATTGAAACTGTATTTTACAATCACAACACAAATAAATAATGAAAAACCTAACCAGAACAGAGCTCTAAGTAAGTTCCTGTTTGGCGGTGCTATCCTTGATTCAGTGAATTAGTTTACTTTCCATTTAGACGGTGTCTACTCACACAAAGTAGAAAACTGAAACACTATCTGAGGAGGCGATTTCAAAGCATGATTTCAATTGCAAACCTTTGTCAGTTATATAAATTTGGTTAAGCTTAATTCAGTTCAGAAAACATTTATTATGTACCAGGTGATAAAATGTGATTTCTATCTACCAAGAAGAGTTTACCTTTCATTGGAAATATGTCAAAGTTCTCAAATCTCAAAACCAGATTACTTTCAGAGTGTGTCAGCTAAAGAGGAAAAACAAAGCGGGGGAGAAAAACAGGTTACATATATATTTTGCAAGAACTCAGCACAGTTAACGTAATAAGAAAGCAACAGTGATAAAAACATTAGAAATTACTGTTCTGGATAATTAAAGGAAAAATATTCTTGCCCAAATTATACATTTTGTAACATATTTCTTGGGGGAAGCAGGATAGTAGCATGGAGAGAACACTGGATTGGGAAGTAAAGAAACCAGGTTTTAACTACAGTGATCCCTGGTTTTTCGCGGTTAATGGGGACCAGAACCTTCCGCGAAAGCTGAAAAACCGCGAAGTAGGATTTGCCCCTAGGAATGTTCGTGTATGCGGGTACAAGAATGTTTTAAATATGTAAACAGTATTCATACTTTACTCATTTAAGACAAAAATGACAACAGCATACGTATTTACTTAAACGTGTCAGTGTTCATTAATGAGGTTAATTACAAAACCTTATACAGTCATAAACATGAATCCACATTGCTTTCTGAGAGAGGCGAAGAGTCTTGTGTGGGGGGCGGAGGAGAGGCTGTCACGTGACTCGTAGAAGCGTTAGGCTCCCTCGGAGCCTCTTCTGCTGGAGGCGCTGACGGGAGAGCCGGGGGCTTTACCTTGGAGAGAAACATGGTGATGGGCAGTTGTTGTCTTTGTTTTTTCTTTTCCTTCAAAATTCCCCTGTACAAGGACAGAACCCCGTCAATGCGATCGCTGAACTCGACAGCTCGAACCCTATTGTCGTCAATGTCTTGTGCAAATTGTTGCATCGCTCTTGCCATGTTGCACAATTGTTGCAGATTCTCCAGGGTAAGGCCACGCTTTTCAGTTTCTTCTTCGTCTTCCTCTTCATTTTCTTCCTCACTTGCAGACTTTGTCATCTCAAGGAGGTCTTCAGCGGTCTCTCATGGGTCGATGTCGCACCGGAAACCCATCACGCGCCTTTATGAGAGCCCGTGGGATGGACTCTGAGTCAACTCATCTCTTTGTTGGACATGCAGGGATCCTTCTCTCTCGCGCATC
>PVKE010026944.1:0-22074 GCA_004027555.1 Craseonycteris thonglongyai
TATCTCAGGGTCAAGTGCGAACTTCTCAGCTTGAGGTCACTCAAGGCCCAGCTCCCTCTTGCCATTCCTTCCCTCACATGCTGCCTCCAACCTTACATCACTATCTACAGGCTTGTGGACCTTTTCAAATGCTGCTCCCCAGGGGGTGTGGCCAAGTTGAGAGCTGGGTCTTAAAGCTGAGAGCATAAACTCTGCAGGCAGAAGCTGAGGACCTAGTGAAGGGGAGGCCTGGAGGGAGGGGCTGGTGTAGGACAAGGACAGTGTCAACAAGAACACAGGTTACAGAGAGGGAGGAGTTGAGCCAGGGGAGCCAGCCAACAGAGAAGTTTCCAAGGAAAACGAAAGCGAAGAAAATGTCATTGAACTAAAGACTGTCATCTGTGAATTTGGAGAGAGGTTGTGGTAGAACATGGAAGAGAAAACTCGATTATAAAGGGAGTGGAGGGAAGGATGTGGAGGTTCTAGCTGTAGCCCGCCCCCCCTCCCCCACACACAAGAAATTTGACATAAAAGGCAAAAGAGAACCAGTATTATGGCTAGAGAGGACATTGAAAGAGCTTGTTAATGTCTTCAGACAGAAGCAGGGTGCAGAAATAGCTATATTGAGGTGAATGGGGCTTGAATTATATAAGCTGCTACATATGGGTCTTTTATCAGAAGGAATCAACACTTTCTTTCCGTCTCCTGTCAAATAAAAGGAGACGGGAGACACTAATCATTCACTCCAGGGACCTTGTTAGTACCAGCAGTCTCTTCCTCACTCCCAGCCCAGGAAGACTCTTGCAGCTTAAACTCCGGCATACCTGCTGGCAAGGTAACACACTGCAAGAGGTTCCTGAAGGATGAAGGGCCACTCCCCAAGCCCCAGAGCCGCCAACTACTGACAGAAGTGCATCTATTTCTGGTGCTTTATCCTTTTAACATATTAGGCATTTAAAATGTATTGGAATGCAGGCTTGTGATATGAGGAAAGCAGGATTTGGGGTTCTCAGCAGGAAATACATGTACACACATGCACGCACATATGCACATGCGTACACACACACACACACACTGTTCTCATTTGGAAAGCCAGTTATGAATGAGCGTGGTTCCTGGGTAAGAAATTCTCTCTTCCTTCCCTCCCACCCAAGTCTGACCTCATCTGTCAGTGTTATGGAGGATTAGTTTGAGGCAGAGAACAGGTTGAGACAGGTCCAACAAAGAGGCTCTGAATCCTGAGAGATGAAGAGGGAAGCAGAGCAGTTTTAGGTCTGTTAGGGCAACTGATGTGAGGGTTAAGGAGATGAGAGCAGGAGTGGGAGAGGGGAGCAGAGGGGTGGATGGATGGAGAAGGCAAGAGAGACAGATGTCTGGATGGTTTCAAGAGAAACACAAGACTAAAATAAACTCAGAGTCAGGAAACAGGAAGAATGTGAGAAAAAGGAAAAGGTAATGGGTTGGGAAGTGCAATGTAGTTGATAAAACAGAGCCCTGTCCGATGGAGAAACAGCATCGTCCCCTGGCCACCTCCCCTGGAACATGGCGCAAATACAAAAGAATGAACAGCTCTGCTTGGTAGTGGGACCATTTTATGCTAAAGCCGTAAGAGCTTCTACAAAGCAGCATCATTACTGGACCTTCAGCACAATTTTCTGAAAGGATGGGGCCCTAACTTCTTACTCTCCACATGCCTAGACCACCCAGAGACAAAATTCAACCCAGAGCTCAAAATTCCTCTTGTCTGTTTGCTTTCTGTCCTAATTAGCTGAAGCTGTTTCTAAAAACAGATCCTCTCCTCTCACAGATTCCCTTTCCCCACTGCTCCCGGTATCCAGGGCCTTCTGACTTCTGTCTGCTTCATCTACTCAAGTTCCTCCTCAGGAGCCAGGGCTGCAGACCTTGGCCTCCCCCCAACCCCAACCCCTACACACACTTCTCTACCACATCCAAACACTTGCTAAAGCTTATAGCATTACCCTCGCAGTGATACTCATTTCCATTCCTGCTTCCTCATTCCTACTGTCACCTTCTCCATTCTTCACTTCAAGCCCGTATTTATCTGCTCTCCCCTTTCCCTCCAGCCTCTCTTTCCCCTACCCCTGCATTATAACTAATAGATTACTCACCTACAATATAGTTTTAGTGGTTATCAGTCCCTGACTCAAAAGCCTCTAATGATTCCCTATATTCTCTATGAACTCCTCTGCCTGCCATTCAGCCTTTCATTCAACCACCATGTATTGTCTGTTCTGTGCCAGACACTGGGTACAACGAGAAGTAAGGAAGCTGATGCCTAGGGGGCATTAAAGGATGGAAGACTCCTTGCAATTCAGGTTTAATATTATGGTGGTAAAGGACTATTGATGAGGGGTGCTTAACCCACAAGAGTATCAGGAAAGGGTTCCTAGGAAGAGGAGGTTATTTCTGTGCTGAGACCCTAAAGGCAAATTGTAGAGGAAAAGCATTCCAGGAAGCTAGAGCTGCATGTGCAAAGACCCTGAGGCCCGAGAACTGGTCATATCTGGACATCGAAAAATGCATCATTCTGGTTGAAACAGGTGCAGAGTGGAACATGGTTCCAAGGATTAGGAAAGCGCAGATTACAAAGGCCAGGCATGTCATGCTAAGGGGGTGGGGGTGGGGGGTTGGTTTCATCTTAAAAGATGTGTGTTGGGAGCTGGTCGTGAGCCTGAATGGAAAGGTTTCAGGGGACCTCGATGGCAAAGCCTCGGTTCCCTGGGCCTAACGGGAGGGACCGGCCTGGGGCCTTGATGGCAAAGCCTCGATTCCCCCTTTCATCTCCCTTGGGGAGTAATTGGGTGATTAGATATAGAAAAGTGTGTATATATAGCTTTGCATGAAGGCAGAGGCCAATAGATTAAAGGCCCATGACTGGAAGGGGCTGCTATCTCTGTAAAGATCTGTTCACACCGTGCTTTGCTATGCTAATACACGACCTTTGCCTGTTCATTGTAATGATAAACTTTTGCTATGTAAGACAAACAATAAAGTTATTCCGGGCTGCTCCTATTGAGGACCTACAACTTTGTTGGTCTTTAATTCCCACGGCTGGAATTCGGGAACTTCGTTCATCCAGGCTGGTTCCTGGCAGATGTGGGGAAGCCAAGGCAGGCTTTTAAGCAGGGGTGGGGCCCAATTAGGTTTGCGTTTAGATATGTGTTTAGGTCCATTACTGGCTCTAGCGTGGCAACAGGACTGGGAGTGGAAGAAGGAAAAACTGGAGGCAGAAGGAGGTAGGGGCCAGCGAGAGGGCTCTTCAGTAATCCAGGATAGAAACTCCTGGGGTTAATAGCAGCAACACTTCTCCTGAGGCAACTATTGTATATCACCTTGTATTGTTATTTATGTACTTTTTTTTAAATTTCCTGAAACTCCTTACCTCTCCCTTCTCTACCAGATTGTAAAGTCTTTGAAGATTAGTGCTGGACCTTACTCTTATCTGTGTAGAGGTCTTTCCATGCCAGGATCTGCATTAATATCTGCTAGGCCAAAGAAAGTTAAAACAAAGAAAGCGGTGGTGGGGGGTGGGGGGTGGGCGGGGGGCGGTCAGGGGGATGTCTAGCCTAGAAAGTCCAAGGCAGGAGAGAGCTCACCACCAAGAGAGAAAAGAGAAAGGAACACAAGGTTTCTTTCACTCTAACCCTGCACTTCCTGTAGCCCAGCTGGGTTCCCACTCTGGTTTCTGAGAAGCAAATTCTGAGTCACCTCTTTCTTCCGAAATTCTCTTCCCCTGAAGGATTTGAAGGTGGTAGGGGTGTTGGAGTCAGGAGGGTAGCAGCACCATCTGATTCCCCTTCTCACAATTGTAGACAAAGAACAGTGGTGCTGACAACGACCTTGCCAAGAAGAATGTAGCAGAACAGAACAGGCTGCCTCCCAGCCTGGGACCTTACTACCGTGCAGGGTGAAATTGCACTTGGAAAGCAGGCAGGGGGTGGGGAAGCTCGGTAGGGGTGGGGGTGTCTTGAGGGAAGGCAGCTGTGAGTAGACTCTAATCATTTACACCACTTCTCTGGTGACCAGGCTGTCTTCTAGGTAATTGCCTGTTTACTCACTTCCAGTTCTCAGGGGCTGTTGGACTCTTGCTGCTCTGGGAGTTGTAGGCTTACCCACCTCCGCTTCTGCCCTCACCTTCTCTGTGTACTGAACCCACTGGGAAGGAACAAAGACCAGAGTTCAAGTCCTAATGAGGTCTCCAGTGAGGAAGAGGTGATCATCTTCCTGCGTCCCAGGCAGAGATGTTGAAATCCCAGAACCAGCCTTTAAATTGGCTGCCAGCCCAGTGCTGAGAAGGCGGACCCCTGGGGTGGGGTGGGGGGCAGGCCTCTGGAGAGGGGCTTGGAATGCAGGGGGCCCTAGTAGGCTCACTTCCTCCCCAACCCACAGTCCCTTCCCCAGGGAGGGCATTTGAGGGCTGCATGGAATAAACCCCTAAATCAGAGTGGATTAAAGATGTGATAAACACAAGCGTGCAACTTGTACTCATAAAGAAAACAATAGAAGATAAGTGAATCCTTGCATCTGACTCTAACTGGTAAGACTTGGACTAATGCTCCCAAATGGGAGCAGATAGACCGCAGTCCCTTCATTCACTAAGGTCCTTATCTGCATCCTGCATTTCAAGTATTAGTTTAAGTGAGAGGTGCCTTGGGAGACCTGTGAAAACACTGATATCTTCCTAGTAAAAGCCAGCGGTATGCAATCTTCTCCTAATCAAAGCACTTTATCACTTATTTGCAAATGGTTAGGGTTGCAATAACTAACCCTTAGGAGAGCCCCAGGTCAAACAAACAAACAAACACAAACAAGAACAAACAAATTAAACTTACTTTGGAATGTCACTGTAAGCCTAACAGAAGAGTTGACTGTTGCTCCTCCTTTGGGAGATTAGGTCTTTAGGGACTCTTAGCCTTGATCTCTGTTCAAGTTCAGTTCTCCCATTTGGCCAGGACCCTGGGGAAGCAATCAGAGTCCTTAGGCTGGAGGAAGAAGAGCAGTATTTTCAATGGCATTAGGAGCACCTCTGCCCCTTCTTTCCCTCCACTGTTCCCTGCTCTCAGCAGTATTTGTGACTCTCCCCAAAGCCACGTTTTCCCAGGAGTCCTCTGCCTAGACCGCTTGCCCCACATGCCTGCTAGGCCAGTTACTCCTTGCAGATACTTCTTGTAATTATTTGTTTGCATATTTCTTTTCCTGATCAGACTGTGCTCTCCCCACCTCTAAATTACATTCATCTTTCTAGCCCCACAGTGTAGATCAGAAGCTAGCATGTGGGAAGTCCTTAGCACTCATTAACAAATATTGTCTGGCTACAGTACAGGTCAGTCACAGTGTGACGTTCAGCAAGTCACTTCATCGTCCTGAGTTTTAACATCTTCGTTTTAAAATAAACCCTGCCAATTCCAACTGACACGGTTACGAATTAAAAAATGGCACAACTGTGGAAGTACTGAACAAAATGCCAGGTGGTGGAGACGGTAGGAGCAGCGTTCAGCTCCAAGCGAAGACACATTTATCTTAGTCTGTTCGGGCTGCCATAACAAAATGCCAGAGACCGGGTGACTTAAATAACAGAAATCTATGTTCTGCCAGTCGTGGACGATGGACGTCTGAGATCTGGGTGCTAGCTAGTTGGGTTCTAGTGAGGGGACTCTTCCTGGCTTGCAGATGGCTGCCTTCTCATTATACCCTGATCAGTGTTGGGAGATCTCTTTTCCTCTTCTTGTAAGGCCACAGTCCTTATGACCTCACTTAACTTTACCTCTTAAAGACCCTGCCTCCAGATTCAGTCACACTGGGAGTTAGGGCTTTGACATGAGTTGGGGGAGGGCACACTATCCAGCCCAGAGTAATACTAGTGAGATTCAGCAGCACACAGAACCCCTTAGTGCTGTCCCCTTGCCCTCCACCTCGAAGATCTGTACCCCCCACCCCCTCGACTCCAAACACCCTCTTGTCTCGCTCTCTGGATAACAGGTTGTCTTTCTGGTCCTGTATCAATATTTATTCTTTTATAACTCCCTCTCTTTTATTGGGGCTGCCCTTTTGGGCTTGGGTTTTGGTGCCAACACTTGGAGTATGTATGTAGTATGGAAGTTGAAGTGAAAAGGAAGTCCTCTGGTATTTAATGCCAAACTCAGTCAAGGATACAGGAGTGGCCCTGGAAAAGAACTAATATCCCTCTGATGGATTTTCCCCCCTATTCATAGGAGACTGAGAGGTTGTCTGTGTATCCTACTAGGATACCTGGAGAAATAACTAGCAGTCTTGAGAAAGCCTCTTCGTTTCATTACTTGAATCATGACTTGTACAAGGGCTGTCCGGAAAGTATCCAGCTATGTAATATGAAAAATAGAGGCATTTATGACTGTATTTTTTTCCAGATGGCCCTCATATACCAATTTATAGCTCTCCCAATAACGAAAACATTTGTATGGCATATCCTATGGCTTATGGAGAATATTTCATACATTATCTCATCTTCACAACAACCATTTCACAGATGAGAAAACTTAGGCCTAAATGACCCAGCAAATCTCACGCCTCGGTCCTCTGACTATATGCCCCCAAACTCTGCCATACTAAGGTGGCCGCAGTATACTGCTTCAAAGAAAACATAACGCTCTAAGAACTAGCGGAGTCAAACTCTGCTCCTCCACTATGCCCGTAGGTAGTGAGACTCTTGTTTTATTTTGCCCCATATGAATCCTTTCTTTTTGCTCTGGAATTTAAGAGTTTGAGGTAGAAAATACATATGAAATGAGGAGACATTCTTAGAGGAAAGGACTCTAAGTCCTTTAATAATACCAAGTGCATGGTCTTATTTTATTATGTTTGTTTGATTTGGGACCACATTTCCAAGGACCCTGAATACCTTCTCAGTGTATTTCCTTGGGATGTCCTGCCCACCCAGGACAACTGAATGTGGGAAGTGCTATTGGGTTTTAATCATCCACTAACATTAATTTCGTTCAGAACCTTCTATGTGCCAGGGGCCCTGCCCTGCAGTTCACATTCCAAGTAAATCAGGAGTAGACTCAGCCCCTAAGAGGGACGGCATAAATGGAACCCTCTCTGGTCTGTCCTCTCCCCTCCCCAGCAATGTTGTTGATCAGAAAGTCTCAATTCTGACCAGCTCACCCTGGAAGCTGGAGACACTCTTTTGGGGGGATCAGCAATACTGTCTCCTGACCACATCACCAAACAAAACGCTCAGGGTCAAGCACCTTTGAAATCTCCCTGGGGGGAGGGGTGGGCAGGAATCCCAACACGGAGCCATAGGGACTTTTGTTCACGGGAGGGGGTGCGTGTGTGCGCAGTGCTTTTCGGGGACCGGGCTCCTGGAAGGCGTCACCCCAGCTCCCCAGGGCTTTCCCCCCTCCAGCCCTTCTCTCCAGCCGGGCGACCCCTGTGCCCACTTGGCGGTGTCTCCTGCCCTCGGTCGGGAGAGGGCTTTATTCCCCGGGTCCCCTCTTTCCGCTGGCCATGCGGGCCGGACCCTCTCATCCCGGGAGCCAGGGCAGGTTGATCTGGGGGCAGCGTTGAGGGGCCGGGAGGTCAGACGGGGCCGAGGAGACGACGGTACGAACACGGGCCCCCGGGCGGAGCTTGCTCCCCGCTCCCGCCTTTCCGGGCTGGCTTCGTGCGGCCCCGCCCGGGAGCTGGCCCCGGCGGGGGCGGCCACCTCTTGAGTCGCCTCCCGAGCGCCCCAGCCACCGTTGCCAGGGAAACGAGGGGGGAGGCGCTCAGGCCCGGGAGGGGGCCGGCGGGCGGGGCGGGAGGCGCTGCCCCGTCGCCATGGGAACGGCGCAGCTCGCTCCAAGCCCCAGGCGGTGCCCGTGGCGCGGTGCCAGGGAGCGAGGGTACTGCAGGACAGCGGCAATGTGCCGCGGCCGGGCCCGGACAATGCGCCTCCTGGGCGGCGCGGGGCCCCGCTGGCGGAGGGGCTGCGGCGGCCTCGGGTCGCGCCTCCGCGCGCGTCCTCGGCGGGGAGCCGGGTGGCCCCGGGCGCCCCGGGCTGCACGTGCTGGCCGCGCCAGACAATAGGGCGCCCCGGGCGCGTGGCCTTGGTGCCCCCTCACCCCACAGAGCTCTGATTTCTTCCCACTCCCGGCCGCCTCGCTCGCGTCCCACCGCCGCCTGCGGTGCCTTCTTTGTGCGGCCGCCTCCGGCTTGGCCCTCCCTCCAAAGCTGCCTTAAAACGCGACTCCTTGTGACCTTGTCCCTCCCCCACGCGGCACCTCCGTAGGTAGCTTAATACATGCATTCTAAGGGCGACTGCTTCCCCTCTCCTGTTTTTCAGCTCGCGTTCCCTTTTCTATTGCCTGCCGCCCTGCTTTCTGCCCGAAGCCTTTTAAGCCTCCCAGAAACCCTCTTGACACCTGGGCCTCTTTCCTGGTTCCTTTCCACTTACCTTTTTCCTCTCGGGGGGCTGTGGACAGCAGAGGACAGCTTACACATGGCTACCTCGTTGGAGCCCCCTCCCTGTCTCGCTGACCACCCTCTTCTTCTGTGACCCTGAAGTCACATTATTTGGGTACCGTGGGTGGGGTATCGGTGGGAGTGTGGGGTTCTGCTACTGCCATAGCAGTCTCTTTGCTTGACTACAGGAAACTCCTGGGAATTGGCCAGATACCCTTCATGCAGCTTGAGGAGTAAACATGTCCCTTCCTCCACCTGTGCTTGGCCACTCTTCGCGTTAGCTCATACACCGCGTGTCTCTCCCCACCTCTGGACTCCCTACACCCCTACCCCTGCCCCCCTCAACATCACATTGTTCATCTCTTTGGCACCAGCCCTAGAGGAAAGGGCAGGTCCTCCGCCCCAGGAAGGAAGGTGGGGCAGGAAGGGAAGGAAAAAGGAGGGAAGGAAGTGGCCAACAGAAGAAGGTGGAATCCGGTGGGAGGGCTTTGCATTGTTTTAACTTCTTTCCTTTTTAGCTCTGCAAAGTCAAGCCCAAGGCCATCCCAGAACCAAGGTTGTGCTGCCATCTCCCTGAACCCATGCTGGGACTGCCGGCCTGAGCCCAGAGGGGACAGCCACAGGCTTTGGTGGATGTATTTAAGGGAGGCAGGCAGCGTTCAAAGTGTGCTGCCAACTCTAAGCACTTAACATTCTTAATGTCTTCATTTTCTTGTTTCTTTTCTGTCCAACAAAGTCAGCTTTGATTTTGCCTTTTTGCCCATAAAAACCTCTGGGGTCTCACTGTGCCTCAGGTGAGGAACATGAATCTAGACATTTCCTGAGGATCTCCTCTGTGTGAATCTACTCTTAGAGTCTATGATCCTTCACATTTACATAGGGCCTCAGAGTTTATAAAGTTCTGTCACTTACCACTATGTCATCTCAACCATCATTATCACCCCTACTTGGTTCCTTTCCCCATTAACTTTCAAACTCAACATATTCATCAGTATTGCTCTCTGATACTCCCTCCACTTTTCTAGCCCAGGCCCAAATGGCAGGTCCCAGGAATACAGGCAAGGAAGTGTTTTGGTCTATTCTAGGCCTGTGATCCAGTACCAAAGGTGCTTAATTGTAGATTAAGAGACTTGTCATGTGACTGACATTTGCAGCTCCATTCACTTACTATCCAAATGCCCAGAAAACTGCCAGCCAGGTTGATGGCTCCACAGGCAACATCTTGTTCTTAGGAAGCCTCCGAGTAAAAAACATTAGTTAGTGCTTTGGAAAAGATGGTCTGAAACTTTAACCTAGTCTAAAGTTAACCTGCTGTTCGGCTTCCCATCTTCTGGAATTCTTAACAGTGTCCTGCGCTCTGAGCAGAGGCTTAGGGGAGTGGGGTTTTGTTTTCCTCAGCCTGTGAAGGCTCATCCTCACTCTCTCTGTAAGCATGTCATTTGGGTGGGAAAGTGTTCCCCACAACTTTTGGGTGGCCTGGGATGGGGGCGAGAGTCAGGAAAGGGGCCCAACAACTTGAGGATCATTTGTGCCTCTCTTGGTTTTACTTTGCCGTCTTGTTGTGGGGAGGGAAGTATGAAGGGGCGGAGACCTGGCTATATGGAGTTGGGGCAAGTATGGGCAGAGCCCCGGGATTGGGCTTCTTTGCCTTCTGTCCTGCTTACCCAGTGCTCTAGAGGGAATTTGCTGCAATATGCTTCTGCCAGCCATTGCCCTGGGCACTTACTGGGGCACTGAGTTGGGGTGCCTTAGGGAGCTTGCTTTCTCACAGCAAACACTAGCCCTGGAAACAGTTCTGTGGCCATTGTGCGGACGGTGTTATGGGACACAGGGTCGGGGAGAGGAGATTTCTGGTAAATAGTAAAAAAAGGATTTTCTCATAACCTGGGATCTCAACTATGATAGAGCTTGGGCTTCCTGAGGCGATCATGGGCCTGGAGGTGGTCAAGGAGTCGGGCTCGATGTCCAGCTGCCAGAAACCCTGTACTACATGTTCCTGTGCTGGGTGGGGGCTGAACTGACGACCCCCATGATCCCCTCTAATTCCAAGAGCCTGCAATTTTGAAATATACTAAAGATCCTAAGCAGCGTTCAATGAATGGCTCCAGCTATACAGGGACTCCATTCATCAATTATTTATTGAGTGTGTTCTTTGTACTGTTGCCCTGCTAGACAGATTCTGGGGGAGACTCAGAGACATGAATGGTGGCGTCTAAGGTCTTTGTGGAGGCCGCTGACCCTCAGAGCAAGTGCAGGCAGGCAGGGTCCCTGGCCAGGGTGAGAGGCCCTGCTCCCCATCACTGCTCAATCAAAGCCCAGAGGTCAGCATCCTCTCACACCGGTGCCCTGTGATCTGCTTCTTCCTGGGATGCTGGACTGGAAGATTTCCAGGGCTTTGATCTGCAGGAGACGGGCAGGAAAGAGAACTGTATTGATCCAGAGAGAAGTGCCGAGGGAGTGGGGTTGTGTCTGCAAGGGTGACAGCTGAGTGAGGGTAGAGCCCACCCTGTCAGGAGACAGGGATGGGGACAGGACAGAGAACTGGGAGGAATGTGAAGTGGAAATGGATGGGCCCCTGCAGGAGGAGGTAATGAGGTGAATCAGGAAAATCTGTCACTGTGATCCAAGAGGGGAGCAGAGGTTTAATCTCTCTTGGTCTCTTTAAAAGATGAGATGTGTCAGAGGGTCTGGACTTATGAAGACAGATCTGCTTTGCTGGCTTGCCAGGAGCCTGAGGATGGAGCAAGTGGGGGGCTTGCCATGGCTGCTGGGAGAGATGATGACAACCCAGCACTTCGGCAGCCTGGAATCAGCTCTGGGGCCCCTCTTTTCTCATTTTGGCAAGAAGAGTCCTACTAAGGGAGCCCCCAAACCTCCTTCGCTAGTCAGCAGCCTCCTCAGGAAGAGCCCAGAACCTCTAAGCCAGGGGGAGCGGCAGGGTGGGGGTGGAGGTGATCCCTGCGGGAGAGTGAATGTCTAGGGTATGGGAGGGTCCCCCCACAAGAATTCTGATTTGCTTAGCTATTCAGGGGTCAGTTGAGGATTCTTGGCATCCTTGGGACAAAAACCACTGCTTGGTTGGTTCATGTGTCCTGGAATAGCCTCTCAGAATCTCAGGCCCAGTGTCTGTCACAGGGTCATGTCCTGTAGCTCTGGAAGGACCTGGGGGTGCCGCTTGAAGGGCCCTGTGTGTGTGTGTGGGGGGGGGGGGGGGCACTCACGTGCCTCTAACCAGGACTCCTACTAGACTAGCCTGCAGCTTCTGTTGGGACCTTGGCCTAGTCTGAGGCATAATCTTCAGCACTCCCTGGAGTGCAAATGCTGCCTCCGTGGGGATGAGGCAGTCGTGGGTCACTATCGGCTGTGAGGAGCAGACCCATGGGCACAGGAAAGGGCCACCCAGCATAGACCAGCAGCCTGCAGGAACGGGATCCAGGACCAGGAACTTGTGCTTGGGGTAGTGACAGGCAAGGCAGAAAACATGCACGCTCCAGGGCTGGGGGTAGGGGCGGGTTTTGCTGGCTTCACTCCATCCCTGTGAGCTTTGGACTCTGAGCTGACCCCAGGTTCTGGCTGCAGGCTCAAGGGGCTGACTCACCTCTGAACGATAGGGCCTGTGGCCCGTGCCTGTGGCCTGGGTCCTCTCAGAACGTCTCTGGGACAGGAGGATGCTGGAATGGGAGTGAACTTGAGAACAAGAAGGCTGCTCGGGGGCTTCTGCTCTTGTCTGTATTCAGGTCATCGCGCGTTCTTTGCTTTGAAGAATGCAGGGAAGCCAGGGGCTGAGTTTGACAAGGGCTCTGCAGGGGAATCGCAAGATGCACTGTGGGCTGCAGGAAGCTCTTCTCTTGCCCACGTGATGGATGTGATGGGCCTCTGTGAGGGATGTAGCCAGATGCCGGTTGCCTTTCAGGTTTTAGCTCTTGGTGGTGGAATTCAGCTACAAAGCCCTGTAAGTATTTCGTTGCAGTCCAGGGATGCCTGCCCTTCAGCTGAGCTTGTGTCTTGTCTTTTCCAGAGGGCCTTTCCTGATGCCCCTTTCCCGCCCCCCACGTCCCAGCCTGGAGTAAGATTTCCTGGCTCTGCCTTCCCTTCACAGCAGTTACCATATTAGGTTGTGGTGCTTGGCTCCCACGTTGCCCTGACAAGAAAACACTTTCTTCTGGGTTTCCTAGTGCTCAGCACAGTGTCTGCTGTGTGGTCAGCACTTGTCTGTCTGGTTGGCTGCTAATTGTCAGCGTCCTCCCCTCCCCCCCTCCCCCCCCCCCACACACACTAGAATTCAAGCTCTGTAAGAGTGAGCATCTTGCCTTCCTTGCTCACTGCTAAACCCCAGTGTCTAACACATAGTGGGCCTGCGCTGAATGCTGAATGAATGGATGGAAGTCGAGGGCTGTGTTTCACATTTGGACTCTTCTCCTGAGGGCCCCAGTGACCGCTTGTCAGTTGCTCACCCCCTGTGTGGTGGCCGGTGGGAAGCTGTGCCCTTAGGTCCCACTTCCAGTCTTTGCTGCCTGGAATCGTACTCCAGCCTCTGCTCCTGTGGCTGGTTCAATGCAGGGTCCTCAGCCTCGCGCATGTGCGACTCAGAAATACCAAGGAGTTAGCGCCTGTGGGGCAACTTGTGACCTGGGAGGAACCACAGCCGGTGGATCGATGTTCTTCCCCTTCCAGGGGAGCGAGCCTGTGATACATTTCCAAGTGTCCTTGGATGGTCCCATGGGACAGGGCAACCCCTTGACCCTTATGGACCGCGTCATCGCTGCCCTGGCTCCCTCTCCCTCCCTGTTCCTGCCTCGGGCATCCCGTTCCCAAATGCCACCTCACTTGTCAGCCTTTGTCTCAGGCTCCCCTGTTGGGGAAACCTAGGTGAAGACAACCTGGTTTCACTCTTGACTCTGCTCCTTCCTAGCGTAAAGTGACCAGATATCCCACTTTTGGCGGGACAGTCTCGATTTTTAACAATTTGTTCCGCGTCCCGCGGCGTTTTAAAATAGTCCCGATTTTTGGAAAGAATGCACGACAAGGTAGGGAACGGCGGGAGATAGACCAACTTTTTAATCAAGAACCTCCCCCCACCCCCCACCCCCGCCCCCCGGTCAATGGTGTCCCCCTTTACCAATGTTAAAATCTGGTCACCTTATCTAGCGCTGTCTTTGGGTCAAACCACTAGACCTCTCTGTTCCTGTTGCCGCAGCTGGAAAATGGGTCTCACATGGCCACACGAGTTGTAATACACCTGATAATGTGCAATGGGTGAGAGGTCTGTTTCAGCCCCTGCACATCTCAGGCACTTGGGAAGAACGTCTCTCCCTCCCGCCAATTGTTGTAAAAAGGCAGATCTAGGAAGAGGGCTTTGCCTCCGAGCTGGCGGGCCTCGTGAGGGAATGCTGCTGAGCCTGACGTCCGCTCTGGTGGGAAGGCCCGAGCAGAGGAGGGCAGGGTGACGAGGCCAGATGACTCAGGCATTGGGCAACGAGGCCATACTTTGGAGCATTCTATAAACATTGGTCAATGCAGTCTTGCAACAGGCCTGGCAGCTGGGAGGCGGAAAGGGGCGAGGGCGTGGAGGCCAGACCTGTTGCTCACAGGGGCCAGGTGGCATGTTGGGATGCTCCTCTGGCACAAGTGTGAGGTCACATGTGTGGGACCTCTTCACGGGGGTGGGGGTGGGGGCAGTGACTTCTCAAGTTCTCTTTCTGTCCCCCTTGCTTCCTGGTCAGCCTCGCATCCTCTCCCAACTGGCATTCTTTCCCTGCAGAGAAGAATCCTGCCTCTCCCTCCTCCCTCCCCTCATGCTTACCGTCCACAATAACTTCACTGTCAAAGCAACGAAAACTCATTTCTGGCCCCAGGTTTGGTGAAGAGAGAGGGATTGGATGGCAGGAGATCTGTCTGACTTCCCCTTAAATTATATACTGCGTGCCCCCGCAGCCTATAGGTAAAGCGAGTTCTAGGCACACGAAGCCCACCGGCCACTGGAAGCTCTGTGAGCAATGACCCAGGAGGGCTGGGTCAGCTTTCCTGGCATGAAGTCATTACTTCTTTGAGCTCTAAGGCTTCTGCTTCCCACCCTCTCGGGCAGTCTTCAGCTCTGAGCAGCCATGCTCCCTGATTTCCAGAGGGACTGTCTTTGTCTTTCCTCTTGGCATCCCAGCCCCAAGGGTTGAGCAGAGGGGGTGGGGCCAGGCTGAATGTCTGGACACCAGCCCCTCCACAGAGGTGGCCTCTTCTCTCAGATCCATTCCCCTGCCCCTCCCAAGGGACTGGATTCCTGCCCTCCCGGAAATCTGACAGACATCTGGCCCCGGCCGGCTGGGCCCGCTGAGGGAGCCCAGGAGGGGAGAGGGACAGTTGCCAGCAGAAGCCAGCAGCGGCTGGGGCAGCACATCCCCCATCCCTGTCCCTGTCCCTGCCCGCCTCTGGCCAGGGCATCCACTGTCCTTACTGTGCCCTCCCCCCGAGGTCTCTGTGCTTTGCAGTCAGATGAGCTTAGAGACCTGTGGCTGGGCCCCCCTGCCTCTCCATCCTACCCCCTTGCCCTGCTACCCAGTGAGCCAAAGCTCAGCGGACTTTCTCTGGTGGGAAGCTGCTGACAGTGGAGGGGAGAGGAAGCGTGAAAACAGTGAGAGAATCACCAACTAAGTTGTCAGGGCCTTTCGTCTCTGGGCTCCCAATTCCCAAGTAGCTATACTTGTCCAGGGATGGGCATCTAAAGCAGGCATGTCCAACCTGCGGCCTAGGACAGCTTCGAATGCGGCCCAACACAAATTCATAAACTTCCTTAAAACATTATGAGGTTTTTTTTTTAGCTCATCAGTTATCATTAGTGTATTTTATGTGCGGCCTACAATTCTTCTTCCAACGTGGCCCAGGAAAGTCAAAAGGTTGGACACCCTTGATCTAAATGGTCACATGTGTGCATACCACTTGCACATGCTGAGTTTCAGTGTAGGTGGCTGGTCCTCAAACCCCTTCCCAGCCCCCACCCCCCTTTCCACACTGTCTGATCCTCCCCAGACTCCAGACCTGTGCAGTTGACCACTGATTATATGAGTTGTGTCCCTTATCACAGTGGTTCTCAAAGTGTGGTTCCTGGGCCAGCTACTTCAGCATCATTTGGGAATTAGACATGCAGAGCCACAGGCTCACCCAGACCTATTGAATCAGGAACTCTGGGGCTCAGCAATCTGTGCTGATCTAGCCCCCCAGGTGACTCTGACGTTCTCTGAAGTTTGAGAGCCATGGCCTTATCACAATGCAAGAATCTGAGCGGGCAAAACCCTGGTCCAGAGTGCGGGGGCCAAGCCGGGACCTCTAACCACTCGGACAAGCCAGGCTTCCTGGTGAGCACCCTGCAGCTCGCCAGAGACCCGGAGGCCCCATCCACGGACAGCACCACCGGAGGGGGCGGGGAACGCTGAGTTGGCCTTGTCACTGACTCTTCTCCCACCGGGAGTGGGACTCAACGGGAGGAGGGTGCTCTTCCTCCTCCTCTAAGGGCTGAGGCCGTAGGGACGCCAGGAGACAGGGGCCAAGAAAGGGTAGAACGCTTCTCTTGAGGGTGGAGTTCAGGAAACCAGTGGCTTGCCTGAGGACACACTTTGCTCGGAGTGAAAGTGCTGTGGTGGTTCTGGCTGTGTGTCCAGACTCTTCTCTGGAAAGTGCACTCTGCTGGTGACACTATCGCCTGCTACTTCTGAGTGACAGTGCCCAATTTATGGAAGCATGGAGTACAGTGGAAGGACCATTGAATAGAGAGTCAGGAAACATGAACTCTTCTTCCCACCTTTGACACATCTTTGTTGTGACTTAGGTCAACTCTTTCTGGCCTCAGTTTTCCAACTCTGAGGGC
The DNA here is from genome assembly GCA_004027555.1 of Craseonycteris thonglongyai. Classification (NCBI taxonomy): domain Eukaryota; kingdom Metazoa; phylum Chordata; class Mammalia; order Chiroptera; family Craseonycteridae; genus Craseonycteris; species Craseonycteris thonglongyai. Next base: position 16,280 of record PVKE010026944.1, read on the forward strand.
TGTCCAGAAAGTATTCAGCCATGTAACCAGTCTCGTGATACGGACAATGGCTGGATTTTCCCCCAGACAGCCCTTTATACAATGAGAGTAGTATCAATTCATTTACCTGAAATCAGAGCTTTGAGGATAAGATAAGCGCTTTGTATAATCTTATTGAGCAATTTTAAAGGGTTTGGTTTTTAACTATAACACTAGATTGAAAAACAAACAAACAAACAAACAAACAAACAAACAAACAAACAAACTCTTCCTGTGATCTGAACCAGAAGTGCAAGCAGAATCAAAGGGAGGTTGGTGGCATGTCAGAACAGTTGTCAAAGTCAGGAAGCTTGGGCTCCAGTTCCAGTTTTTCCATTAACCAGCTGTGTGGTCATGGCTCAGTCATCTCCTCTGGGCCTCAGATTCCTCACCTATAAAATGGGGGACATTACATGAGATTGTATCTAATGTCATGCCCAAATGTAACAGCCTGGGGCCCATGACTGATTCGTGGGTCCTTGTGGTGTTTCCCACGTCGGCTCCATGACAGTCTGGCCTTTGCCACATGGTGTGGGGAAAGCAAAGCAAAGAGATAGGGCACCTCAGACTCTTGCTGCTAGAGCCGGAACTCGGGAAGCAGGGCATGGAGGGCACAGACAGCAGGCCGAGCAGGGAGGCTTTCTGGTAAGGTGACGCGTCCTTCTGAGAGAGAACTTGCTGAAAGTCTGGGTGTTTGATTTTTTGTTTGTTTTTTTATCACCTGTGAAGCTTAAGTCAGCAGCTTATAAGGAAGGAAGTTCCCAAGAGAGAAGCAAGTGGGCTGGCTTTATAAATTTCTTCTATCCTTTCTCCTGGTTGGCTTTATGACATTGGATGGAATATCATGTTGACAAAACGAGAGACATAGAGACCAGAAGGGGCTGGGATTGGGAGAGGGGTGGGGTTGGGGCTTAGCATTCTCAGCTCTACAGGTATTCCTCATCAGCCTGGCCTTGAGTGGGTCACTCAGAAGGCAGAGAGTAGATTGTTGGCTTTAGGAAGGGAAAAGAATCCAGCATTCCCTCGACAGAACCAGCACCCCTGCATCCCAAACATGGTCTCTGCTTCTCTTGGCTCGGGATGCTCCCTGCCTCCACCCAGGTCAAGGGTGTGTGCCCCAAACCTCACTCACATCCTTCCTCTGCCTCTTTGGGGGCCCCTCACGGCTTTGGGGAGCAGCTTAAGTGGCAGAACTGGTGTCACAATGCCCTGGGGCATTCTGAGGCCATAGCGTCTACTCCTGGGAACAGCCTGAGGCTATTGCTGTTGCCTGAGTCAGCACAGGGTGGGAAGGGTGAGAGGCTGGGAAAGTCCGGCAGTGTGAGCTTCTGTAGCAATTGCTCCTCCGTAAACACAGTAATAGTAGGTCTGGATTATGGTTGTCACCCCTGATAATTATCGGCTGCAGTGCGGTGCCCCTTAGATGGGACATTCTGAGCCAGCTCATCACAGCACGGGGGGACTGAGGAGCAAGTTCTAGATTTCCCAGATCTCTTCCTACAGTTGCTAGGCAACTGGGAGTTTGTGCTGAAAGTGGGGACTCTCATTTAGGAAAATCTCCCCAGGTCTCCTAAATCTCTGAAACCTAAATTGATTGTTCTATAACTGGAGGCCTTGGATGACTGACAGCTCACCTGGGAGGGTCAGAGGCTGGTCCAAATGCAGAAATAGGCTGGGCTGGTCACCAAATCCTGGGCCAAGGCAGCTGCGGGGACTGAGGGGTAGGGGGAGGCTGGTTTAGGAGCCACCCTTTTGTTGAAATGCCAGACTGTCGTTTAGTGCTTGGGGCTGAGCTAGTGTGCGCTGTGGCTGTAACGGTTGGAGTCGGAAGCAGCTCAGTCTTGCCCTTATACGGGCCAGAGAAGTTGCAGAGGTGACCCAGCAGAACAGAAGATGCAGAGGGGAGGAAGGTGGACTGGTGGTAGTTTTTAGTGGCAAGCCATGTGGGGGTGTTAGGGAGCAGGCCTAGTTTTTTTGCTCTACCCCAGTGCTCCATGGACCATGTTTGAGACCATGGGCGAGAAGAACCTAATTGCATTGTCTCAGGGATGACTTGGGAATCTACCTCCAAGACCCTCAGTGTCATAGGCTGGAGCAGGTGCAGAGTTGGGAAGAAGGAGGAGGAAGCAGTAGAGACACCATTAAGTTTGACCCATCATGAATGACATTTTTTCTGTTGAGTTTTACTGAGTCCCACTCTGTTTTCCTGGTAGAATACCCTAGCTCAGAAGCAGAAACCCAACAGTTAACATTCACCACAACTTCTTGATCACATACTTGACTATGTTCTTGGCATGGTGTTAGGTACCAGGAGAAAATGGGGTCCTAAGGGATCCAGTTCCTGTTCTGAAGGAGCTCACAGCATAGCCAGGCGGGTACCACATGCACAACAGCAACTAGAGGTCATTTTCCTAGCTGCCAAGGAGCCTCCCACAGCCCAGAGGTTGAGGCTTTGTCCTAAGGTGGAGGTAACACAAACCTGTTTATGTTCCCAGAGCAAGACTTGCCTTGGGGCCTGCATGTCAGCAATCGGCTCTGGGTTTGCCTGAGTCAGGCTGGGGAGCACCTCCTCGTCTCTGGAATCCCGTTGGGCAGGAAGGCTGCGGGGGCGCGGGAAGAGGCCGGCCCAGCCCTGGCGTGGGAGCTGAGGAGGCGGACGCAGAGGCTGTCTCCCGGCAGCCTGACCGCAGTGCTGTCCCCCTAGCCCGAGCTGCCCTGAGGGCCGCGTGCCGTGAAGAACACGCTGCCCACACGCTCATGGCCACGGCCTTTGACCAAAGTCACATCGATGGTCATGATCACCTCCAGGTTCAACAAATATTCACGGGGTCCCACCGTGTGCCTGCTCTGGGGCTGAGCGCTTTCCCGTGGCTACCTTACTTAGTCTCCATCCTCCCATAACTGCGTGAAGCAGGGACCAGCTTCACTTCACAGAACCTTGGTGGCCACAGCGACTACTTACAGACTCGGAACTGAGCTCTGTGCTGCCTGCAGGTGCTCAGTATTACAGACTCATTTTATCTAAAACCAAGCTCACTATCACTGACTCCTCCGCAGTTCCCTAAGGAAATGGCCATTGGTCTAGCTGCCTAAAATGTGGAAGTTATCCTAGATACCCCCTTTCTCTCACCCTACGTTCTCTTACCACACAAACCTCTTGAATCCATTTCCTCTTCCCATTCTGGGCCACTGTGCTAGCAGTTTGTCATCCTGGTTATTACAGTGGCCTCTGCCTTTCCCACCCAACGTTCTGTTAGAGAGTGCCTCTCTGTGACCTTCAGGATAGACGAAAACCCACTGTTTTGAATAAAAGGCCCTTCTGGACTGGACCTTGGTTACTACGTCTCCTCTCGAGCCCTCTCATGTTTCTTGTCCCCCAGGCCCAGGTCTCGTTCACAGTCCCCCCCCCCCCCCCCCGTGTGCCCCACCTGTCACCACATGCATGTGTGCTCAGGATGGTCTTTCTTTCTGACTGCCTGTGTCTCAACCCTCTCCACTCACCACCAGGCTCCCGTGTATGTCCTCCTAAGGCAGACTCCCCGTTTCTGTTAGCATTATGGACACACCGCATCGTTCATTACGGCAAGGAACGGGGCTAGCCTTTGCGGACGTTACTGTGCGCTGTGCCTGGCCTTTGTAGAGGTCATGCCAGCTCGTCAGGAATGCTGGGACTGCGTCACAGAGCCTCAATGGCTCGACCACAGTCACTCAGCAGTTAGCTGCCACCACCCACTGGGTTCAGATCTGGGCAAGTCCGCAGCTCCTTCCACTGTTGCCTGTGGCCGCTCCTGTTTGGAGGCAGGGTTTCCAGCGTGGGGATTTTCTTTTGGCCATTTGGGGGCCTATCAGGACTATCCCAAAGGAGGAGATTAGGGGTGGGGGCAGGGATGAGAGGATCGGTTATGCCCACAGTGCCACAACTCAACGTCCTGATTTTTCTGATATATTTTCATCAACCCTCACCATGTCTCTCCTGAAGCACGATTTCTATAGTAGGATTGTCACCAGGTGGTCTAAAGGTTGAGGTCACTGTGACTCAATTTGCCAGCAGCAGGCACGTAGGGCCCATGCCCAAGTGGCCCATAAATGGCATGGAGAGAAGAAATGGAGCTGGGCCCCGGGGGCCTTTCTGGGGCCCTGGAGGAGAGGCCCTGCCCAGCACCCCTGTCTCTGCTCTGGCTGGTGGGTGCCTGCTGACAGCGGGTGCTCAGTACATGATTGCTGCCTGAAGGAAGGAGCAGTGGGGTATGTTCCAGAACAGCGGGTCCCTTAGGAAGGCAGGGAAAGGAGTGCTTGTCCTCTTTCTTGCGTGTCTGTCCCTAAGGTCAGGGGCATGTCTACATTAGCCACCGGGTCTCTTCCCTTCTCCCTTCCTCACCTCACCTTTCAGGCTCCTGACCCCACCCGGGGATACACATATCACTCCACTTTTGCCAGCCTGCTGAGTCTCCTCTAGTGCTTCAGTCAACATTTCTCCACCCAGCATTGACTGGGCTCCTTCCTGGAGCACAGCAGTTGTGAGAGACTGCAGGAGGAAGAGAATGAAGGGATGTGCCCTGATCTCCCAGAGTGCACGGCCAGGCAGGCAGCCAGACAGGTTAACAGGCAGGTACAATGGAGTTTGATTGCAGGTGAGAGCTGTGAGGGACATCCAGGGAGACTTGGATGAGTGGGGTTCATGGAGGGCTTCTTGGAGGGAGTGACATCTAAGCTGAGCTGGGAGCACTAGAATGACTCCTTAAATGTTGTTCCCTAAGCATCTGCTTCGCTGCACTTTAGTTCCAGGCCTGGCCCTGAGGATGGGTCAGAGCTGGTAGGAAGGGGAAGATAGTGATGGTGAATAGCTGGGAGCTGCCTCCCGCTGAGGGAAGCATGAAGCCTGGGCAAAGCCCTGAGGTGGGAGACCCACAGACCCCCTATTCCCACCTCCCTGGATGGGGCTGGGTGTGTGGGAGAAGCTGCTGGTGCTTGAAACTCACCAGTCCTGGCCAAGAGCCGGGCCACTGCCCACTCCCCAGGTTACCAGTGCCCTTGTTAGGGAGAGAAGCTAGTGCAAGGAATCAAGTGCCGTGGGCTGTGACGTCTGCCGTGGTGTTTCTCAACCTTTCCACCAGAGCAGGGAAGGAGCTAACACTTACCCAGTGCTTACCCTGTACACTTACCCACATACCTTACGTCAGGGATTCCCAACCCCGTGCCCGTGGGTGCCAATTTGTGTGCGCCCGCCATGATTTGACTGCATCAGAAGTTTTTCATAAACACTAAGTAAAACTATCATTTATTTTTATACATTTGTTAGAATTTTAAAATATTGTTTGAGTATCTACACAGGTTTATCATATTCGTTGGTATGTTTGCGATATCGTATGTATAAGTGTTTCCCTAGCTGTCGCCTTTGTACACGTCGCGTCTTGTGTAGCCGCTGCACTCTGTAAACTCTCCTCCACCCAACCGGGAGACGCCAAGTTGCCATTTGGATTGCGGTTGCTGGACTGATCGGGTCGTGACGGTTAGCTAGGATCACAGTGTTTTGATATATTCGATTTTACATGAACTAAAAGCGAGGTAGGTAATCTATTATTATGGTGGCACTTTGATATGATATTGTAGTTCTATAACTATTTTTATTTTTATTTTTTTAGTCCTAAAATGAGTGGACCAAATAAGAGAAAATGAACCTATAATTTTAACACAGACTGGGAGGAATCATATTGTTTCATTAATTTAAAAGGTAAATGCGTTTGCCTGTTGTGTGGCAGTAGTATTGCAGTGCCGAA
>PVKE010026945.1:0-21943 GCA_004027555.1 Craseonycteris thonglongyai
TCTCTGTCTCTGTATCTCTCTCTCTCTCTCTCTGTCAAAAATAAAAAAATAAAAAAATACATATTAAAAAAAATGTGAATAGACTTAAATTCAAAGCATAGAAATTAGCCATATAAATAATATTGTACAGAATATTATGTTTTGGCTAAAATGCAAAACACATTAAATTGCCATATTGTTAAGGAGGAGTAGAAAGCTGCATTTATTTAGAATTAGTGTCAAATTTAATTTTTTTTCTTTATACTGCTAGCTCAATTAGACATGGCACCTTTTTGATGTTGTACAGATTCATTCCTTAAGAAAATACCTTATGCTGTACAAAACAGAATTGGATAGGATAACAATAGGTCTTTGATAAATAGTATGCTGATGAGACTTTCAATCTCAGTCAATTAGACAAAATTAATTAAACCCAGGCAGGTAAATGATGCTATGCTAGACTATTCAACCCATTCCTTTGCCTGAAATGCTTATGGCCAAAGATAGATAAACTTCCTCTTGACAAACAAAAACCAAAGAAAACTGACCAGCTGTGGGACAAATGAGTGCATTAACATTATAAAATATTCAGCAAGTGCATGTTGGTTACAGAATGAAGAAGATTGTCTATTTAGACATCAACAGTCTTTAGAGCTACTTCCCACAACAAAGTTCCTTTCTTAAAGTAGATACGGATAAGTTAGGATCTTAGTACAAAGTTTTATCTTGAGGGCCAATACTGGTCTAATGATAATGGAGGCTGTATCTAGACTTGGCATAATTGAATAGTGATGTCTGCTGGGGGTGCAGGGGAGGCCTAAGAGAGAAAGCATAGAATAATAAAACCAGAACTGGACTCACAGTCAGATTCAACTTATTTCATTGCCAAAGAATACTTTCTATAACCAGTGAAATAAATTTTAATTTATTATGACATGGATGGCAGTCAGACTGACTTTTAGAAATAGTAGTAAACATAACAAAAATAAAAACACAACTGGAAGGGTATTAATAAACCTTAATAGTATTCTTATTATTGATATTTCTGAGCTGTCCATGGAAAGATATTCCAAAGAGCCCCTTTCCTTTGGCTCTTAATTTATTATTTTTTTAATCACAAGAAGGAAAATATATATCCAAGGGTCAAAGTGCTTAGAATCAAATCTTGTAAAAGGTAGTGTGCATTTAAAAGGAAAAAAACAGAATATTGGTCTGTTTGTTTTAAATTTAATTTTAGAGCAAACTGATGAATAGGTTAGGATCCTAAAAGTTTCTAAATAAATTTATCTGAAATATTTTGTTTTTGTAAAAAAATTAACAATCAGATTATTTCCAAGAAACACTATACCTTAATGGTATTAGATATTTTTCCTGAGCAAATGTTACTTGAGTCAACCAGATTGTGTGGTATTTGCTCATTTTCAAACATGGTGGAAATTTGGAACAAGGTTTCTTCTTTTTTAATAAAAAGTGTTTAATTTGCTATGTGCCAGGTACAACTATGTACAAATTAATAGGAAGTATTCTGTATAATAATTTTATTATTTGACCTAACAATGATAATGACAGCCAATTATTCATTAGAAACTCAACATGTCTAATTTCTTTAAACTTGTATGTAATTGTTGATTTTGGAATTTAGAAGCCAGCAACTGTTGGATAACAAAATATGACTTGAGTGTTCATTCTGTCTCAAGCTATATAATAAAACTTTTACTTAGGAAATTTAGAATATGAGTTTTCATGCTAATCCAGTGTTATGGAACTTGTATGAAGCATGTTTGAGAAGCCTGCTTTGGACAGGTTAAATTAAACATTTTACACATAAGTGTAGTTTGATAAGTAACTAGTTTTTATTATTTTTGTTATACTATTTAGGCAAATGAAATAATATTAGTGTCTGAATTGTATGTTCTCAGAACTAATTACAGGCAACAACCCATTCTGATCCTGTTTAACAAGACTGTCTTTAAAAAATCTTGTACTAGAAAGATCAAAATAATGATTTTAACGTTTACTAAGTGGTAGGCATATTTTTATAAAAGCTAAGGTAAAAATGTAGACTCATATTACATATAACACTTAAAGTAAAACTACCATTCTCCAAAGCGTGAGTTTATATTTACCACCCAGAATATCACACTGGCTCAGGCATAACATGAAGTGGGTGCTTATGTCCATTGGCATATAACACATGATTACTGGAGAAACTGCAGTAAGAGATGAGGGAGGTGATAGCCAGAAAGCAGCTGCCTTATTCAATAACTGTTCAATGAATGCTTCTAAACCTTAGAGGAGCCTTGTGTGCTCTCTCTTTTAACCTTTCCCCTTTTTAGAAAAGCCCCAAGAAATGGACTCATTCCATCATTTCTTAAATTCTTCTAGTTCTAAGAAATAAACAGAGCAAGTACCGTACAATAGACATTTTATTATCAGAATGTGTTACAATAGAAGAGTACCATTCCTTAATATAATAAACTCTAATTAGTAATCACCATCTTAAAAAATGTATTTATTTTTCAACACTGAAATGCATGACTCTGTGGTCTTGCTCATCATGCTGAAATTTGAAGAAAAGGTTCATGCCATTGCAAAGGGTTATGACTAAGAATGACAATTTGGCTGCCTGGACGTCTCAAATGGTGATAGTTGCTTGTGTGAATTCCCCTTAGCCCAGGCTTTGTACGTAGGCTTAGAAACTTGATTTTGTCAGTGTTTTAGAGTGGATTAGACCTTAACATGAAGATTTAAATTTAACTAAGCTCATAACAGCCAGCGTACAAGACCAGAACACAAACTATTACTTCAAAATGAAGAACGTAATTGTGATTTATAGTGACATTTTTTCCAGCCTGGTCAGTGATTTACCTATAGAAAGTGCTGGGATGGACACAGCCAACAGTTGCTTCTCACACTCATAATTTTGTTATCTAGTTCAGGAATGTTCCTTCTTTAAATATGCTTAGGAGAGAGGATAGCTCAAAAGTTTGGTATGACCCTTATGTGGAGATTTTTATAGTTTAATTTTTGGAGTTCAATTTTATATCCAAGTTCTTGGAGTATAAGAGTTTGAAGAATATTACTGTGGCCCCAGCCACTGCCAACAAATGAATTTTATTCTCCCTGATATCTAGTAATCTAAAATATTCTCTAGAGCAGATATCATTATTTTCAGATAATACCTCAATTAGGGGTGTCCAAACTTTCAGCTTCCCTGGACCACACTGGAAGAAGAGTTGTCTTGGACCACACATAAAATACACTAATACTGATAGCTGATGAGTTTTAAACAATTGCAAATAAATTAAAAAAAAAAATCTTATAACAATTTAAGAAAATTTACGAATTTGTGTTGGGCCACATTCAAAGCTGTCCTAGGTCACACGCAGTCCATGGGCCAGAAGCTAGACAAGCTTGCCTTAAATGTTGAAGAATATGAAACTCAATATACATTAGTTATTTCTTTATTTTATAAAAATAAAAATTTCTTATTAAAGCAAATGTATAAGGATATTGTAAAGTATGTTTTCAATTTTTTTTTCTGGTGCTATTGTTTAAATTTCTTTCAGTTATACTGTTCTTCATACCAATATTTGTTTTGTTTAGTACATTTTATTTCTGTAAATTAAGAGTTACCATGGAGGTTTAAAAAAATTGTCACTTAAAAATCATTTTAAGAGTAAAACTTCAATTTGAGAACAATAATACTATTTGTTTGAAAGCAGAATGTACTGTTTTGGAATCATTCAATATCAATACTCTAAATTTCACATAGTGCCAATTATAAAAGGCAACAGGGAATACAGCAAATAATAATTTAATAAACCTCATTTATGACCAACCAATTAACCGAAAGATGAACTTCTACTCATCCTGTGAGCCCATCCCAGATATTACGCCCCCTGTGAGAGCTGTTCTGACATTCTGATGGTGTTCCACTATATTTTGTTCTCTCATTTTGATCATAGCTATCATATCCTCACTAGTTGACTATGCTTTATCAACCTGAACATCTTTAGGCCCCAATTCTGTGCCTGGCTTTGAGTTGATGCCTAATAAATCATGAATTAATAAATGTGAGTCACATACATTTCTACTTGGATACGTATAGCTCTAAAAGATGAAATCTTTTAGTCTGTGCCTTTTAAAATTAAAACAAAATAGAAACATTTGTGGAGATGATCTTATGCTAATATTCAAGAGCATATCTTAACTTGGATTCCTAGAAATGAGTTGATCAATGATAAAACTTGGTCCCAAATAAGAAGAACAGAAATTTGTATGAAAATATTTTTTATGAACTAGTAAAATCTCTAAAAGAAAATAATATTTTACAATTATTTTGGCAGCCAGTATTCATTTATTTTATGCCAACTAATGCTTAATTTTTTTTACAGATAATTTTGTGCCCAAATTCAGAGAGTACCATTTGTACTTCTAATTAAAATTAAAATATTGTAGATCTGTTGATGTCACATGATAACAATATAATCCTAATAAAATTCACATAAAAAGTTTTATTGGAAAGTCATATAAAACATTTAAAAGTATGAATTAAAATTTTCTTATTGCTATATTCTTTGGGGAAAAAAAGCTTTACCATGAGATAAAATCTACATAACAATTTCTCTTAAGTATTTATATTCCAAATCTTTCATATGAACCACTGTGGCAGGATATTGGATTCACATGAGGACAAAGTAATAAGCAGGCTAGTAACAAAAAATATAAATCAGTAAACAACCATATTAATTTGCTTTTTTGCTCTTTCTTTTCTTATGTCTGATTAGAAAAATATAACACAGGACCACATGATATGATAATTAATCACACAAAAAATGACATGAATAAATACCCTGACTAGTAAAGTAATTTACAAAGTCAGCATAGCCAGCTAGTTAATAAAATAGTCACTATGCAGAGGTGAACACATTTAAGTCAAAGCAAATTACTTTTGCTCTTTTATGAGACTGACACACAGCCTACTGTGCTAAGGAGGCTAGTACTTTTCCTCATTTATAAGAGTATGTTTTGAACAAGTGTGTAACCTCTTGTTTTGGAAAAAGGGGGCACATTCATTTGGCCTTTGTAAGAACATACTTAAACCAAGAATATACTAATTTAATTTAAAAATTATCATATAATTATAATAATTATGAAATTATATTCTATTTCCAATATTTATAGAATAACCACTAACCAAGAAAAAAGGGTGCTATATTAACTATAAAATATTATAGTTAATTTTGTGTTATTTTGAAATGTTTTAAATGCTTACTATGCAAGGTATTAAACAATGTAGTTAAATATATGATAAGTAGCATTTTTAACTCCTCAGGTAAACATTAATAAAAATATATTTATTATGGAGACAACACATTTACATTGTGTTGAATATTGATGGCTTCATAGACATGTATTTAAAGGTGAACAGAGCAAGACAAACTTCTAAATGGTTTGCAGTGCATAATAATTTTGTGATATTATGATGACAACATTTTCTTTCATAGGAATCAACCCTCCAGTGCCATTAGTTAATCACATGGTTATTACATTCAGCTTGATTCACTATAAATGCCGTTATAACACCTGTAGTTTCCCTCATTAAGAAGTGAATGGACAAGGTCAGGGGTTGAAAGGGCAGCATATGCGCTATGAAAAAACTAGTTAACATAACCTATTATATTGGTGCACTGGTAAGTCTCAGTTCTATTCATCAGATGATTAGTTCAATCAATATTTATTCCTCTATGCTCCCTTTGTCTTGTGCTACAAAGGAGCTATCCTTCAAATTCATGCCATAAGCCTTGTTATTTATGAATTTGTTGCTTAATTTGAGAGGTAATATTTTACTTATTTAGCAGACCTGAATTCTTTGATTCTGTTTCCCTCTAATTATCATTAGAAAGTATAATAGAGTTTTGTATAGACTACTTATAAATAGATGCTATTAGCAGTTTTTTTTTATACTACTCAAGAACCATGTATATCCGTTTCCTTTTGAATACTCCGTTGAGTTGCTTCTGTTTCTCCAACTATGTTTTAATTTGGAAGTCTGGACTGTAAAGATGAGGATAAGAATGATTTTCTTTCTCAAATATTCATTCTTCTTGTCTGAGTGGGAGGTTATAGGCACATACATATACATATTGTGTATCAGTGTGTATCAACAGATGCCTCCAAAGACTGCTATTGTCTGCTAGAGATTCTAAGTCAGAGATTCTATTCAAAGTAAGATAAATATTTGCAGGAAGCTGTAAATGAAAGATGATTACAAAATTACAAGAATAATACTTTATGTGTAGAGTGCTCATTTTATCAAAGTTTATCATTAATTACATTACAAAAGACTATTTCATTCATCCACTTAATTTCTATCCTTTTAGATGAGAATGAATGGAATAGTAAAACTACATCTAGAATAAAAAAACAACAACACTGTATTAATTATGAAGCACAATGTCCATTCTTAATACGTACTTATCTGTATATTTTAACATCTCAATAGAATGGTTTGTAAATGTCAGTTACATTAAATTAATGTCAATATAATTTAAAACATTTATGGTTTTTTTTGTTTCTATGAAATAAATAGAAACAATTTAGTCTTAAGAAATTCTTTTCACAATATTAGAATGATAAAAAATATATATTTTTAGTTACCTCAATCACTAATAACTTTTTCACTAATAACATTTGTGCTCATAACCCTTGATTTATTTCAATATGTCTAGAATTTGATGTTTTTAACTTTGGCATTAATTCACTTATTTTCTCATATAATTATGTGTAAGGCTTGGATTTCACCACTGTACAGTGGCATTGGTGTTATTGTTCACAATTTTAAACCTCACTTTATTTACAAATTTGCAGAACACTAGCAGATAGATAGATAGATGGAATTTTAAAAGTAGATATATATTTAATTTTAGAACTGAATTTACTAGAATAATTTTTAATTCTGTATTAATTGAATGCTACAATATGCACTTTAAATTAGGTGTATATTATTCATTGTATTATAAATAATCAAGTTAATGTGTTGTGAGTCACATTTATTCTTAGGACTATTGTGATAAAAGTGTAAAAATTACATAGGCAATATAACAAGGTGAATACAAGTTTGTAAAATGTGAAATAATAGCTGCAAAAAAATTTTACTTGTATTTTAATCTAAAAAGACTACCCATATTAAATAATTTTAAAATTCTGATAACAATTTTATATATGCTACTTTTAGAAAAATAGAAGATATTACACAGTTTGAATGTCATTTCCATGAAGACTGACTGACCCTGAAACTTGATATAGTCCTGGTGTTATAAAATCTTTGTTGATGTAAAATTAGGTCTTGTGACTCTAAAACATTTGAATTTAAAATACAATGTATGCAAATACACACCTGAATAATTGCTTTTCAGGCAACTAATAGTTTAGTATTTAACAAATTGTTACCAAAATAAGTAAATGTTAACATTCATTATCAATTAAGAGCATAAAATAAAGGTGTTATTCATGTTAAAGTAAAACTTTACATAAATCACTTTAATAACAATGCAAAAACCCATCTTTTAAGGCTTTTCTAATGAGCAAAATTTGTACTGTTGTTGATGGACAATCCAGAACTTCTAAGTTTGAAATGAACACTACCAATGGAGTTTTAATCTTTATCCTTCATATATATGCAGCCCGATGCTCAAAATTTCCTTTATATTTCCATCTTGGTTTCTCAATTCCTGATTTTCTGAAAATTCAGAAATCTAAGAAGATTTGGTGGTTCTAATATGTATCCCAGAAGCCCAGGGTGTCAGGCACTTTGGTAACAAGTACATAACAATTTGTACTTATTACAAATTTACCTAGGGTGTTGGGGGTGGGGGAGGAAAGCACCTCAAGATGTGCCCACCTAAGAAAGTATTTTATTTTTGTGGCTATACGTTTTGCAAACTAGTTGAAATACAGCTTTAGGATTTTTCTTTAAACTGTTTAACTGTTTACTTTCTTGGATTAAAGACAGTTTACTGAAAATTACTTTGTGAGCAATAATTAATGGACTACTTACAGAGATGTCCTTCCAGCAATGCTTTTTAATTGTGGAAGGTGAAATGTTTGTTAGAAATATTTAATTGGACTTTGTGGAGGAAATGAAGACGGAGAACGTGTTTAGGAGATCTAAAGGCCTTGTAAGCAGGACGTTCAGAGCTGCAGACTTTGGAGAGCTCCCATACTGCTAAAAGCGAGCAGCCTTGTTTTCTAAAGTTAGCAGTTAATAAAAAATAGCTACCTGAAAATAAGAGATGAAAACTGGGCTTTAGAAAAGCCCAGCGTAAAACCTGCAGGCGTAAAACCAGATATCTAATCCGTGGCGCCACAGTCACCTATTGATTGCGACGACATCTCTGCCCCTGTTTTTGGAAGCAAGGTTTTTTGTTTGTTTGTTTTTTTGCAGAAGCAAGGCTGAAAAATTCTACCATTTAGGTTCTCCTGTCATAAACAGCTGACAGGTCTCTCAGGAAGGAGTCTTGAAACCCATTCCTCGGCTCACTAGTTTCTCACCTATGGGCGGACCCAACTGCAAGTCCTCGCTTCTGCCTTCAGAAGTTATTCTCAATAATGCAATCTACGGAGACGCGTCTCTAGGACGGATGCGGTACTCTCTAGCAGACAAAGGGTGAAATGCTTTGTGCTCCACCAATTACTACAACCTAGTCCTCCCCAGGGCGGCCCAGCTGTAAGCCACCACGCTCGAACCGGACTCAGCTCCGTGGTGGAGCGAGGCAATGACCTCCAAGATCAGAGCCCCTTAACCCCTTTTCTACCTCGGGGCAAGGTAGAGGTGTGTGTGTGTGTGTGAGGGGAGGGGGCGGGGGGCGTGAGGAAGGTGCTGGATTGGTCCTGAGGGGGATCACTCAGTCCTGGACCAAATCTGAGACACCCTGACTGACATGGTTCCCCATTGCAAAGCGTGGAGCCCAGGTCGAGGTACTGACCAGGGGAGTGGGGACCAGCTGGGATAGGCAAAGGAGTGTGTGTGTGGGGGTGGGCTGGGGGGGGGTGTACATGGGGGAAATTGAGTGGGCACACTGTAAAACTGAACTCAAAAACTTCCTCCTCCCGCCTAGTACAAGCTGCTTAGTTGCCCAGGCACAAGAGAAAGCTCATTCGTGTCCACTCTCATTTCTCAAGTTCACATTAAAGTTCAATTCCCAACACCCACAAGACGCCTGGGTAGTCTGGCTCTTTTCTCAACCCCACCCCTAAAGAACAACCCCTGATGTTTCAGGAGGGTAAGGTCTGTAGGAAATGCTCAGCGATTGCAGAGGAGAGACAGTAAGAGGTCAAGAAAGGAGAGCCAGGGAGAGCAGAGGGACCCTGCCACCTTTTAAGCTGACTTTTCCTCCATGCGTAGTAGCAGCAGACCGCCTGAGAGCCGCCTTAAATACGAATTTGTAAGCCGTCCTGGGCAGCCCGGCGAGGCTGGAGCCCTCTAGAACACAGGTGTAGGCTTAGACTGGTTTCTCAAAGTGAGCATGAGGTGAGCCCTTGACTTTCAACCCTTCATGCTGCTTGATCCCCAAAGCGAGCGCCATAGCGAACCTGAACTGTTGCCGACAAACTGCTCCTTCAGGAGGAGTGCGATCAAACTGCATCAACTCCTGCCCCAGACTCCTCTGTGATTTGTGGTCTTTATTTTATTATCTTTTATTACAGTTTAAGGGGAAAGTGGAGGCTTTTATGCCCCAGGTCCAAGGGCCGGGTGGGAGCTGAGGTGGCGTGTGGTTTCAGACTTTCAGAATATAAGACCCAGCCATCAGAAGAGTGTTGAAAGGGGAGAAGCAATGGAGAGACGAACTAGCAACCCTGGACCCCAGCAGAAGAAACATTAAAGATAGTGGATGGCGGCGAGACAGGACAGAAAAAGAAAAAAACAAAGACGAGTTTCCAGAAAGAATTTGGATAGTGGACCACGTGACCAAACCACCAACCGAGACACTAAACTGAAACCAGTTCACACTCTCGGGGGCCCCCACTCCCAGGGCGCAGGGTCAGTCAAAACCGTCCCATCAAGGCATCCCTGTTCCTTATCTTCATGTACATCCCTCCCACCCATCTCCCTGCACAGCCTCTGCGTTCCTTCTCCTTTTCTTTCCTGCCATAGTCCAGCGCCCAGGCCACTCTGTCCTAAGCCTCCAGGCTCGGGGTTCGCCCTTTGTGGGGAGCACGCACACTGCACCCGGCTGGAACGCGATGGGTGTTTGTTTGCAGCTCAACTCTCCCGAGGTCTTTCTGCGCAATGCACCTGTCTTGGGGTCAGTAACACAGGAGGGTCTGGAGCTGGCCGGTTCCAACTTTTTGTTCCCAGGACCGGGAGAAACGAGTGAAGTGAAGAGCCTCCCTCCCGCCCCCATACGCACACACAAAGAACAGTAGGGAGGCCTGGAAGAAAAACTGGGGGTGGGGGCGGGTGCCCAGAGGCTTGCACGGGTCCCCCACGGAACAGCCGCATTTGGCTTGCTCTCCAAAAAGAGTGAAGTGGTCAAGCAGAAAGTGGAGGAGCGTCGGTCCCGCATAACGCGCGGGAAACCGAAGGTCCCGGCACCGCAGGGGCGGAGACTAACACAGCGGCGCCTAAGGCCGGTCAGGCCAGCCGCTGCAGCAGCCCAGAGTGCAGGAAGAGCGGGAGTGTCGCCCCCGTCCCGTCAGCTCGCCCAGGGGCTCCTGCGCTGCCTTCGCCCCCTGGGGTCCTGGCCCTTGGGGCTTCATACAGTATCGTTCTCCGCAGCTGCCCTCCGACAAAAGAGCCGTCCCCACCGCGGGTGGTGCGGACTCTCTTATCCTCTGCAACTTTCTCTGCATAACTTTTGCGGGGTGGCGCTCGTCCCTAGTCCGCGCGAGCTCGGGCGCGCAGACCTCGCCATGGCGCAGCGCCGGCGCGAGAGACACGCGCCGGGGACGATCCCCGAATCTGCGCCCTGCCCCGCGACACCGCCCCTCTGGCTACGACTCCCATGAAGGGCATCAGCTGGCTGGGATGCTGGTGGGCTTAGTAACCTGGGAGGTGTGTGTGCTCCAGCGCTTCCGCCGCTCCACCAGCCCGTGCGCCCTGCGCGCTCAGCCCTGGCCGCCCAGCACTGTGCGCCCGGCGATGCCAGCCGCTTCTGCTGCCAGGAATCCCTCTCCCGGCTCTCCCTCCCTCCATCGTCCGTTTCCGGACTCTAGAGCGGCACGCAAAAATGCTTCAGTGCAACTAAACTGGGAAGAAGCAACCAGCGTCTCTCCTCTCCCCATAAAGCGCCCTCCCGCGTCCCTCCAGAACTCCCGAGAGGCGGCAACACCTCCCCACAACTTTCTATGCTCAGGCCATTTGCAGGCCACCTGCGAGTGCGAAGTCGAGAGCTGCGCCCGGTGACCGCTTTCCCCTGGGTCTGGGTGCCCTCCCCTCCCCCACGTCCCCATTTCGCTGGAGTTGGCCGGACCCGGAGCCTCCGTGCCCCGGGCTCGCTTACCTCGCATGGTGTGGCCGCTGTCCCTCTCCGTGTAGTCATGAAGCTGCTCCCAGCCCGAACCCCGGAGAGCCCCCAAATCCCGCTCAGCACGAGTGAAGAAGGCAGTCGGCGAAGAGCTGCTCCACTGAGAAAACCATCCCTTTAGGCGGACGCTGTGGTCGGAGGGTGACGTTTGCCGCCGCCGCCGCTGCTAGGTTAACAGTTTGGACGACGGTGGTGGTGACTGTTTCGATGGTTGTTTGGTTGGTTGTTTTCAAGAAGGGTGAAAAAAAAAAATGTTCTGGCTGGCTGCTGCCTGGGTTTTGTTTTGCTTTTGTTTTCTTTTTTCTTTCTCCTCAATGTGCTTGCGTTTAAAAAATGCCACCGCCTCCGGCTCAGAAGATTTCTTTTGTGATCACTTGGCCTGAGGAGGAGGAGGAGGAAGGGCAGCAGCAGGAGGAGGTGTTGGTGGTGGTTTTGTTAGTTACAAAGAGGGCGAATGAGCAAGGAAAACAGAGGAAACAGGAAGAAAAGAAAGGCGGTGTGGATGACAGAGCATGTGCGTTTTCACATGACATCTGTGCCTGTTAGCGGATCCACAACGTGAATTTTCACTGTTCAGTTACAGGGAAGAGGCTGCGAGAGAGAAAGAGGAGAGATGGGGAGAGCGAGCCGAGAAGGCGCTTATACGCGGGGGCGGTTCGGCCGGGACTTCCAGGCCCCGCCTCCTGTCAGTGCCGCCTCCAATCAGCGCCCGGCGCCGCTTGAACCGGCTGGGACCACGGGGGAAGGGGCCCGACTGCAGGCAAGGGGCGGGGGCAAGGACGCTGGACTGAAGGCGGCCAGGGCTGGAGCTAGATATTAGAGACTGTCCTAACTGTGCAGAGAAGGACCAACAGAGCGAGTCGGGCAGATGTACAGGTGACGTTTCGCTTCCGATTCCGGGAAGAGGGAGCGGACACTGAGCAGTTCTTCGGTGGCAAGACACACCGGTCGCCCGGCCCTGTGGGCCCCCAGACAGTTCATTTTGAATTTACGACAGCTCTCTACAAGGTCCTTTTTCGGTGAAGTCCTATGTCTGGCGGGGGCTTCCCTGGGCGGGACACTTCAGTTTTAGTGGCAGTAAAACAAATCTACTTCCACCACTTTAAGCTCAACTAAAACGCAGTCCCATGCAAGTAGCAGCAGGCTTCCTTTAAAACTTTCTTTCATATGCTTCCTGCTCCCAAACCTAAAACCAAACAAAAACAAAACACTGGGATCTTTTTTGTTTTTTTTTTTAAGATCATCTAACATTTTAAATGCTTTCCTTTATCAAAAAAAATTAATTGTTGTTGCTTGGACAACCTCCTGGCGTTGGCCTACACAATTCAAGGTGAACAGCCCCACTTGGCACTGTGACCACCTTAGTGATGCACGGCAGAGCTGAGGCCAGAATGTGTGATTGTGTGGTGCTGTTTATTTGACAAAGTTGCAGATCTTTAGGAGGGAGGAACTGTTAATGCTGAAGTTGCTACGGAGAAGCCATTTACTAATTTAGAGGAGACTGGCAATTAAATGCAGGTAAAGTGATTTGTGTGCCTTAGGTGAAAATTGACCTAGATATTAGGTCACATATATGACAATTTATACGTATTTTGATCAGAATCTAATGCATGTATCAAAGCTGTTCCTTTGCAAGTACAGTATCCTCCTCTTGATGAACAAAATAAAAGTATCCTACAGATGATCACATCTACTTTCCACAGTAGGGAACTCTATAAATACTTTGGTTAATTGATCACCCTAAAAGAGAAAGGAGTAAAAAAATTTGCTTTGTCCAGTCAGTGTTAAGGCATTAACGCATCTATTCATGAGCATAACTGTTGGCAGAGTCGGCCTTATTATCCTCTAGGTACCCGGGTAATTTGATTTTTACTGCTATATATTCATATTATGTCATATAACATAAAATGCAATGTAGAACTGGTGATTATTCAGTTAATTAGATCACTTTACACTGCCAAGTAGTTTTCCCCCTGATTAAATAAAAAATGGATTACTTGCTGAATCTTCACAAGTGGTATGCCCTTCCACTTGCAAACCAATGTGTAATTTAGGAAAGTTTTAGTATTAAAAATGAAAGTTGATTGAGTCTTTAATTAAATGAAATAAAGAAAAGGAAGTAACTGTTCAGAATAGTTATTCCCTTATAAGTACCTTTTCCCCAGATTTGTAATTGATATAGTTGTTAATCTTTTAGGATAATATTTAAGGCTCCTTGTTTTTTTAAAAAAAATCATTTTTAATCAAGTAAAATAGATTCATCATAACTGCATTAAAGCTGCACAAAGTTATGCCTAATTTATTGCTTCACTAAAATTTATTGAATATGGAACAGTTAAGAAACAAATTATGACTTCATCACTTTAATTTTATACGTTTCAAGCAGAGACACAGCAATACTGAAAATTCTAATCTAAAGCCTTTGTGAATACTATAATTATTATTGTTGCTGTCATTATTTTAGATTTTTATTTCTCATTTAAAATTTTCAAAACTAAATTTTTAATTCTTTGATTTAGTCTTAAATTACTAAATATGTGTTGAACTAAATTTTTTTTACTGCTACTATATCTATAATTCTTTAAAAAAAATAGTAAATATATATAAAAAACACTTTTCCTCCTTCTATACATTTTTACATGTCCTTTGCTTTGTGAGTTCAACAACACATAATTTTGCTTAGAACTATATCACATGTTTCCTAATCCCTTGAAAACTTTTGAAATGATTGTTAATAAGAAATAAAGACTTAAATATGTTCTGTCATTTTTGAAAAGTGCATATATAATATGATATATGGTGGTATAAAATATTTACTTTTTTAGAATGAATAAATGTTGACCACTGGTTATAATGTGGTGGTCTGCAACTTTGGGGATCTTTTTAAAATTAAAAAAACTCAGTTCTTGAGCATTTCTAATAACATTCAAATTATTTCAACTGAATGAAACTTATTTATATAAAACAAAAATTCAGGATTTAAATGAAATAAATCAGTATTTTCCAAGAAGTTATGAAATACTTAGGTATCACCTGATGTTTTTATAACCTGTCAGGAAACATAGATGTTTCAAATGGTGTAATAATAATATATTAGTGTAATGTTCTTGTTCACATGAAGTACAGTGTCAGTAATTATATTTGAATGATTATGGAACTGTTTGGTTTCCTATAAGCTTGAAACTCTGCTTTTGGCTCTGGGCCTGACAGATTTTCCAAGTTCATGCCTAAATTTTGGTAAATTAAAATGAAAATTATTGTCATGCAGCACTGTACTTAAGCTCTAGAAATGATATAAATTTACTTAGGCTTCCCTGCTTCCCTGCTTTTCCCAAATATCATCACCCTTGAGGCTGAGCTGTAAGGTCATGGAGTAATAATAATGACATGTGTCCTGTGGACACAAAGGTTTAATATGAACCAATCACTTACAATGATGAAGGCATTTAGGATTATTTCAACCCAAAGATGCTTGAACCAAAATAGGAAGAAATGATTCACTATATTCTGAGCATGTCATTCTACATATAGAGAGACCATTGTAAATAGTGAATTTTGGAGGCACATTAGCAATATTGATAACAATATTGCATTTACAATGACTAAAAAAATTAGGTGTGTGAAGCCCAATTTAGGGGGGCTGTATGGCTGTGAAAGCTGAAAAAGATATAAAGCTGCTGTTAAATGTTGGGAAAGCCAGAAAAATATAAGAATTTTTAATGTTGGAACCTATTAAAAATGAAAAGGGTAAAATACTGAATTCCCTGTTATAGTAGGCATCCAAGAAAAGGTAGAATGAAAAACAAGTATACAGATTTCTCTACCTGGACCAGGCTGGGAATTGTCTAGATTACCTCCAGTACCTTCTGTAAGCTTAAGTGTATTCACAGGTAGGCAAATACCCTACCCTAAACAGTGCTGATACTCAGTACCTGAGAATGCAATTTCCATAAGGGCAGGAGCCAGGATTTCCCTAGAGTTTGGAAGAGCTTCTGGTACTTTTTAGATGCTTAATAATTATTGGTTGAATGAACCACTTCTACTCTTTTGTCCACTGGATATGAACCAGAAATATAGCAAAGACCTGAATAAGATCTCTTTTTTCTTAAATTCTAATGAATAAAAGAGGCAGAGGGAGAGAGACAAAGGGAGAAGGAAAAGGAGAGGGAGATGGGGGGAGAGGGAAGGTGGGATAGAGAAAGAGAAAAAAAATTTTTTGTTTTGCATTGTAAAGTCTTCTAATTTGGGGAAAGAAAAAAATAAAATTTGAGCTTGGTTACAAAATTGTAAAGAAAAGCAAAATCTAATTATTTTCATATTGATTACTATTCTCAATTTATTCCCAGATAAAGTTTTTATATCTTTTAGTACTTTAAGTTTATTTTTATTATAAATGAAAATTCAACAAGTTTTCAGAATAAAAAAAGAAAGCAAATTCTAAAAATGTATAGCTTGTACATTATATAATACATTCAAAAGTGTGTTATGGACCAAAGCATAAACTGAACCTTAGTAAGTTGGATAACAGGTGAGTAAGGCAAGACTTATAAAACAGACAAAATATATGTGTCAGGGGGAAAAAAAAAGAGCTAACATTTACCGATGAATCACAGGAACTATCAGCTTATTTAATTTATATTTCTTAAAAGAATTTACAAGGTATGTAATATCCCACTCACTCCCTGTCCTAACTTTTCTTTGTTAACAGATAAAGGAAGAGAGGCTTAAAAAGGTTAAGTAATTTATTTAAGATCACAAATCTAAAAATGTTAGATCCAAGATTCAAACTCAGAGATAGTCACTAAAATGTAAGTTCTATGAGTGCAGGGACTTTCTTGATTTTATTTTCTTTAATACAGAATCCCCAGAATCTAGAATCTTGCCTGGAAAACAGTAGATATATAAAATACACTTCTGAATGAATAAATGGACATTGGATGTCTTGTTTCCTCCACATACTACTATATACACACACTCTATGACTGAAGCTAGTTATTTGCTAAATGCCCTTAAATAAAGATCAGTGAATTTTGACTTTCAAAATAAAAGAATGCTATGAAAAATTTATGTAATAATTATCTAATGCCTGTTTCAGGTTCATCATGGAGCCTGGAAAGATTTTTGTAATAAATATTTCAAGTTATAGATAATGTGGTCCTGGATTAATTTGGCACCAGTAAAAATAAAAATAAGAAAAAGGTTGAATGCATGCTATTTTGTAGACAGAAGCTACAAAGTCTAATGAGTGATTAGATAGTGGTGCTGGTAGACAGGGCAATGGTTAAGGTGAGGGAGAAGTCAAACCAAAGCTTGATGATTAGGAGACTGGTAGAATACATATACCATTAATATATAAATAAGAAAGAGCAGGTTCTTGATTAAATAGGATGAAATAATGAGATTAATTTTTGATTTTGGTGTGTATTGGTGACAATGTCCAACAGATGGTTGGGTATATAGAACTGGAAATTTGGAAATTAGTAAAAAGTGAAAGTAAAGATTTATGAAACATTCAAAAACACTGAGGAAAAGAGAAATAATCTGAGAAGAAAACACATGTCTCTTTTTATAAGTAGGAGATAGATGATAAGTTATTGAAGGAGAAGATGGATGGAAAAGGGGAGGGTGAACTATGATGTTGTTGTATCAGAGAAGTCAGGCTATAGAAGAGTTTTAAGAAAAAAGAAATAATCCAGTGTCAGTTAGGTAGAGAAGTCAAGGGCCATTGAGCTCATTTTCTCTCTTGCTTTTACACACACACACACACACACACGCACACACACACACACACACACACACACACACACACACACTACATTTTCTTCCCATATACATTTAAGAATAAACAGAATGGTCATTTTGAATATAAAGAGTTGAAAGAAATGAGATCAGGGGTCACAAGTTAGCTTTGATAAGAAGGGCACTTTTTCTTCTGTGACTAAAATTAAGTAACAGATAATGTATAAAGAACACAACTTTGTAGAGTTAACAGGGTTTGGAGGCACATGCAGGGTGGAACCATTGAGGTTTAGGGCCCAGGTAGCAATTCGTTTTCCTGTGTGACAGCGTGTAAGTTGCATTGTTTCTGCATTCCAGTTTTTCCATTAGACAGCAAGCATCACAAGGGTAGTGATTCTGTCATTCATTTCGGTATCAAACACCTGGCATTCTAAACTGCTTGTTAAGTGAATTGGTTCAATTTGAAAGATGAATCATTAGTGAAACTTTGTCTCAGTTTAGTGCTTGTCTGGTTGTTACATGTAGATCTCTTTTTCTTGCAACCATACACGCTCTACTAAAATAGGCTGATAAAAAAAAAAAAAATAAATCTAAGGATATCCTGGATACCAGTGTGTTCCAGATACTAGTAAAAGATGAGTTATGCTTCATTTAATAAAACCAGATTAAAACATTTCAAAGTAAAAGTACCTGTGCATAACTAATAAAATTATTAAAAAATAAGATTAGTCCAGAGTGAATTTAAATGTATACGAATAGTAAAAAACAAAAAACTTAAAGAAAATACACTAACATTATAATAGTGGTTTATTGGAGAAATCAGAGACAATGAGGACTATATTATGTTGTGTTATATATTTTGTATGGTTCGATTTATTTACAAGAAATAGATATTACTCTGTGTGTGTCTGTGTGTGTTTTTTCAAGATGACCTGAAGGGGGGTAAAGATTAACACAGAGAGCTTCCCTCGCCAAAACTTACTCTAAAGACATTCCAACAAAAGTGGAATATTTTGGCACAGAATTAGGTAAATAATAGAGCATATTAAGGCATCTAGAACTTGATTTAAGATTTAAGGACTTTATATAGAAAAAACAAAGTGAGGCTGACGCCATCTTTCCCTCTTTTGGTGTCAGCCCGGCCGTTTTTCGGTGTTTCTAATAAACTCTCTCGCTAAAAAACAAACAAACAAACAAACAAACAAAACAAAGTGAAATTTCAGTTCATCTTGGGAAATAACGATTCATTTTAATATAATGGATAACGCTAGTTTCTAACTCAGATCATTGTACAAAAGTACATTTTAGATGAATTAGAGATTTAAATAAAATATATAAAGAATTACATAAAATAATAGAATTAGGCTTGTGTGTATATTTATTTAATGTTTTGGATGGGGCAAACTTTTCTAAATTAGGAAACTTTGTCTCTATAAAGAAAAAATTATATATATTTTTCTATATACAAAGTTAAATGTAAATATTTTGAATAACAAAAAAAAATCCAAAACAAAGTGAAAATACACACAATAGGCAGGAGAAAATATTACTGTGTCAATAATTAATGGTAAATCAATGTGTATAAACTTAGAAATTGGTAAGAGTTGGACAAAAATCTCAAAGCAAGGTTTAGTAGAGAAAAGATGAGCTGCTTAATAGATAACATTCTTTATTTAAACTTGATGGTTTTTGCTATAGGCACACAATTTCTCCTTTATGTTTTATATCTCTGTTAATGTTATTGAAAAGCCCCTTTCTAGACTACTTGACAAAATTGTAAGATATTTTCTTGTGCATTTGTTAAAATATAAATTAAAATGCAAATATAATGTTTTTTCTAACTTTAGCTGTTGATACATTGCAAGTTTTAGCTTGAATTGGCAATTTTTCTTTATATATCTGTCCCATCAATTCAAGCTACAGCTTCTCTCCTACCTAGATGATATATTTTAGTCCTAGAATTTCTATTTGGTTCTTTTTTATAGGTTCAAGTTATCTAGTAAAATCCTCCATCTTATCATCTGTTTTCTTGAACATATAAACAATAGTATCTTTAAAGTACATTTTTGATAGTTTCAATATTTGTGTTATCTGTTAGTTATATAGATTGTTTATTCTCCAGAATTTCTAGTTTCTAATTCTGTAATTATAGAGTAACTGGATTATCTAAATGCTACATTTTTTTGGTAGTCTTTATCTTTCTCTGTTTCAGAAAAGATTGTAATGGACAGAAAAAACAGAGGTTAAGACTATTTGAATATTTAAATTTGAAAAATATTTGATGAACACCATGTATATGGGCCCAACTAGACCCAGGGTACTTTCTATTAATATTTAAGAACTTCTTATGTGTTTCCATTTCCCAAATATCAACATTGTTACTGATATATTGCTGCATAGTTACAGTATTACTAAAAACACTATCCTTTATATATATATATATATATATATATATATATATATAATTTATTTATTTTTGACAGAGTGAGAGAGAGAGAGAGAGATACAGAGACAGAGAGGGAACTGAACTGGGGGAAGCTCCCAGTTCAGCATATGGTTCCGCACGCGCCAGGGCCTGGATTCGATCCTCAGTCCTTGGCGCTGCAAAGTGAGCGCTTAACCCACTGAGCCATCCCAGCTTTCCCATCCTTTTTTTTTTCAACTCACCAAAACCTGAACATTTTTTAGTCAAAATGTTTTCATCATTTCTATTGCTCAAAGGAGTAGATGAGAATCTGCATTTTGCTTTTTAAGATGCGAGATTTCATTCTTGCAACGTACTACAGAATTTCTTTCCTTGAATACAGAATACATAGCTAACTGCAGCTCCTTTAGGGACCAAGATTACAAACACCATGCTCCTTCCTTAGAATGAATCCACATACATGTCATGGGACTGCCCAGTATGAATGCTTAGCAGATCTGGGGCCTGATGACATTTTGATAAATGATACACACAGGCAATTTGAAAATCTAAAATACAATGGCAGAGATCAGGAGATGTTTGTGATAATAAAACTATGACTTTCTGGATCAAAGCAGACAAGAAAGGCTAAATTCACTCAGATAAGGAAGACTGCAGAATTTGTTTAGTGAATGAAAAGAGAGGTTGATGGAGGATGAGCTCTTTAAATAAGAGCAAAGTACATTATCAGTCCAAACCAATTTTTGAATATCCCATCCTCCTCTCTGGAGGGACCTTGGGAATAAAAGGATGAAATCAGCTTGCTTTTTAAAAAACTCTAAGTAAGTATATCTGAACTCCCTAGTGGGATACTTAATCTCAGTTAGCCAGTGTGAACATCTGGAGAAAAAGTTTTATGTTGGATTTGATTATAAATTTTGTTCTACTCAACAACCAGGACTTAGAAGAGGGAGAGAAAAAGAAATATAAGAATGAGATCAAAGGTGGAAATAAAGTGTGAGAAAAGAAATGAGAATTCAAGGATTAAAATATTCTTGAGAGAAATGGGAATGATCGTTATTAGGGTGATAACTAATATGTATTGTAAATTTTGTGAGACATAATTCAGAATAGTCATTCTAGGAAGAATGAGGAAAAGTAGGGCTAAGGTGTTAAGATGGACAAAAGAAAAGGAAAATGAGGGATTAAAAAAAAGAAGAGAGCAAGTGGAAACTTTCTTTGGGACTGGACTTGATGGTCTGGTTTCCTGAGAAATAATTTATTACCCGAGTTTTTGTTTGTTTGTTTGTTGTTTGTGTTTTTGGCAATTTAGCCCCAAGGCTGTTCTCACAATGGCACCCCTAAACTACCAGTCACTTATTGTGACCACTATGGTCTACCACGGGAGAAGGAAGTTATGGGCTTTTCTGCTCAAGTATGAACAGTATAAAAGCATGAAACCAATAATACAGAACAATGTTCACAGTCCCCAAATAAAAATTTCAGAAGGACTTTGTTTTGTTTTTTAATGCAAAGTAAACACAGCCATTAACTAAGTTATTATTTTTTTTTAATTTGGTAATGTTAATATTGTTTGTGAATTGCTTAAATTTAACAATAAAATTAGTGCTATGAGATAGATATTATTTGAAAAAGGGAGAAAAAATTCTGTCCAAATGCCAGTGAATTGCCAATAGGTGTAATGCATACAAATGAATTATTTCTTTTAATTTAATAGGTTTGTTACACTCAAAGTATAGTAGAAATAAGAACAAAATTGTTTTCTAAAAGAATTAATTTCTGCTGGTCATAAGTCTCAAAGAGTTATGTAATCAAAGAAAAAGCACAAAGTATGGCTTTGAAAATAATTGGGGAGGAGGATCCAAGATGGCGACATGAGAGGAGAACGCCGATAACTGCCTGGGAAGGGCCTTGTGAACAGAGGGGAATCCACAGGGGAAACCCTGAGAAGAAACCTCAACTAAGAGAACCACACAACGCAGAACAACACACAAAGGTTAGAGAAAAAAGGGGAGAGCGGGAGAGGAAAAGGGAAGCAGTGGTTCGGGGACAGAGACTTGGAGCGCAGCACGGGGCTGGCAAAAACAAAGGGGGGTTGGGGGACTACGGTCACAGTGGAGCTGGATCGAGGGCGGGCTGGAAGCCGAGACCTAGGGAGCGTGGAAGCCCCACAAGACTGTGGACAATTTAACATCCGAACTCAAGGGACAGCACGCAGTGCCCTAATCAGATCACAGAGCCTAAAGTGGAACAGGGACTGTGGAGCAGG
>PVKE010026946.1:0-21949 GCA_004027555.1 Craseonycteris thonglongyai
TCTCTCTCTCCCTCTGTCTAAATAAATAAATAGAGGAAAAAACCATAAACTGCAGATCTCCTCAGAAATGGGAAGGTGGGAAGTAGAAGGCCCTGGCTGGCAACTCAAACAAAACAAGTTATGCTTAAAAACCTAATGTCAGTGCAATGCAGAAGGTTAAGAAACCAATGACCAAGATGAGCCACGGTAAGAATTTAGTAATCTAGATGAGCCAAGGCCAAGAAACCAGTGGTCTAGATTAGCCAGCATCAGGTGTGCAGTACATTCTCAACAACTTGTGTGGGGCAGTACAGAATCCAGTCAATAGTCAAGCATCCATGGAAGGGACTCAATGACCATCGCCAATCTGTCTTCTGCTTCTGCACTTAGGTTAAGCACTGAAAGTAAGGTTTCATCAATAGGTGAGAGCAGGTAAATATTTGTGAGACCTTTCACCTCATCCTACCCCTGTGTGGGTAAGAGGGCAGGTGCACCCAACTGGAGATAATCAATGGTAAGAGTCAAATTGAATGGTATCACATGTGACTGGGCTTCTTTTAAGAATCTATATATCCAACAATGAAATAAAAACACTTTGTGTACCAATACACATACCATGAGAAAAATTATAACATAAATTGACTATGTCCCTAAACTGAACAAATACAGCTAAGTGTGTTTCATTATGTTTTAAGGGAAATCTATAGAAATGTGAATATCTTTTGGGCTTCCAGGTCTTTCCTCAATAGTTCATCTACCAAATGAACTGTCTTCTCCTCGTCTCTCTCTGTTTCGGTTGTGCTCTTTTACAAACTGGATAATACTGTCCTTTGAAATGTTACTGTTCTTGTTGCTATTCATGTTGCCAGACCCTATGTTACCTATTGCACAAGCTACCTGTCCAGCCTTTGTCATGAGTGTAATTGGGTTTAGCTGATCTTTATTGTACTTTCTTATATGTTCTTTACATATATCTTTTGTTTTCACTTTCACAAGCACTTATTATTGTTGTGTCTCTCTGACTTGGGTACATGGGTATGAGAATCTTTTATTCAGAGTTGTGTCAGAATCAACAGACACAGAGCAGAATCCTGGAAGCAATGGGTGTGCCTTGAAGCCTTAAACTCAGGAAAAGACACCAAAAACCAGGTCTCCAAACCCACCTAAGCCAAGTGAAGAGTTGGAACCTGCCTTACAGATGGATAGAGCAACCTCAGGAAAAGATGTGTCACTTGATAATGAAAATAACCAAAAATGGATGCTCTCTTTTGATTGCCTATTATGGGTCAGGTACTTGCTGTCCTTGTACTAAATCCTATGAGGCAGATCTTTTTTATCTTTCTCTTACAGAAGAGGAACTGGAAGTCCAAAAATGTTCAATACATACTTAACTAAGATGTGGTGGACCCATGATTCAGATGCCTCACCTTTTTCCTCTGATTCTAGATTTCCCTGGATGCACAAGAGGTACAGAA
Organism: Craseonycteris thonglongyai; assembly: GCA_004027555.1. Lineage (NCBI taxonomy): Eukaryota > Metazoa > Chordata > Mammalia > Chiroptera > Craseonycteridae > Craseonycteris > Craseonycteris thonglongyai. The sequence continues at coordinate 1,455 of PVKE010026946.1, forward strand.
AAGAAGACATACAGGGAAGAATTAATGTAGCAGAGTTCAGGTACATGTGGAGGATTTTTTGAGATTGCCATACTTCCTTCATGGAAATTATAAGTATATTTTAAGAGGAAAAAATCAGAATGTAAAGTCAAGATGTCCAGAGAATGTTAAGATGAGGAAAGTATCCATATGGAAGAAGGCTAGAAGCCAAAAAGTAAGGGAGCCTAGAAAAGCTAAGCTAGGCTCTTGAGACTGAAGGTTAGATAGATATCAAAGATCTTTAAATCAGACCATTTGTGTCTTTTGGCCTAAACCAATCATGGTAATCCTGCTTCCCCTTGCTTGGGATACATAATTTCATGATCTTCCCTGAGGGATGATTCTGTGACTTAGTTTTGGCTAATGAAAATGTAAGGGCAATCTGCCAGAGTGGGGGCTTCTGGGAAAGATTATCTTGCCTGATTACAAAAAAAAAAAGAACATTTTGAGATAGCTTTTTACCCGTTCCTTTCTACTGGAGACACTGTTATATAAGTGTCTGGCTGCCATCTTGTGACCACAAAGGAACCATGGTGAGGTAAAGACATCCTATGAAATAATATCTGACTTTTTATACCCTTTGTATATTGTTCATAGTTTGGAAACTACTTTTATATACCTAATCTCATTAAATGCTTAAGTAATTCTATGAGCTGGTGATTATATGTACTCTGGTAGGATCTAAAATCTCTGGATTCAACCTAAGTGACGGCAGACAATGGAAATAGTTACCCAACGTTCCCAGGTGGTTTTCAAACTGATCTTGTATGATATTCTAAAGTAGTTTCCAATGTTGCCTAAAATGAGCTCCTGAAAGAGGCTTTGGGCCTTAAACTTAGACCCCCAGGATGTTTCAAGGAAAATTAATTAATGGTCTAAAGCACAGGTTTGTGTTTTGCTCAGAAAAGAATATTGGAATGGTTAAAGGCAAAACACGGTCAGGCAAAACTATAAAGAGTACACCAGCACTTGTTGACACAATTTAGGGGCCAATTACTGAGGAAATGCTAGCGGCTCCATGCTGCTACAGAAACTAGTTAGAGTGCAGACCTTGAAAATCATTTATCATTGAAATTTTATTATCATTCATTTGGAAAATTTTCAACACTGGCTTTCAAGGCAAATTCATACCAGCTTTAAATCATGGGTGCCCATATGTCCACCTTCCGAGTACAAAAAATTTCATTCTGTTAAGTCTTGAAGTAAGAGTCAACAAAGGTACTAATCGTTGTACGTAATTAAACGCTAGAAAGTGACATTGGTCTAAAAACAGTAGCATGTATAAGTGAAGTAGAATACAAAGGAAATATATTTATTCAGTGCTTACCATGTACCAGAAACTATAATTTACATGATCTAATTTGACTCTCCCACATCCTTATGAGATAAGACATAAAAGTGAATATATCACATATTTAATGAAACCAGTTTTCAGTATACAATAGACTAGAATATCATCCTAAACCATTAGACTCTCTAAATATGGAAATAAAACAGCAAACCATTCAGTTAATTCAATTTTTAAAATGAGTGAAATGACCTTGTTTTACTTCTTACCGGAAAAGAACAAAACAAAACAAAACAAAACCCTACTTTCTGAATAACTAAATTAAATTAAAAAAAAACTTTTTAGTTAATTATTTTGAGATTATACATTTGAAAGGATCTCAAACAAGCTGGTTAAATGTATTTGGTTTGGGGGCATCTGATATAATTATCCTGCTATTTCATACTTGATGAGACCAGTTTATATGAGTTGCCTTATTAAATTATCCCAAAATCCTATAAGGTATGAATTATTCACATTCTTGCAAATGAGGGGAAAAGTTCAGAAATGTTAGCATAATGCCAAGGTTTCAGAACAAGAAAAACTGCCTAGGAGCCAAGTGTAAGGGGGTCTTGCCCAAAGCCCATGTCTACTGATCCTTGCTATAATCACTGCATGATTTTATTTTAACAGATGATACAGACAAATCCCTTTGAATTTTAAACTACAAAATGAACTACTTTATTGAATGTAAGATCTGCTGGACAATTTTTCTTAAATGAGAATTGCATGTGTTTCCTATTTTTCTCCTTTACGAAGTTATAGAAGGAGCAAAGGAAAACTGCTTGCAGTTATTTCCAAATGATGCTGTGTGAATCATGCCAAGACTGTGTCTACTACATGAACATACTGGTAGCATCATTTTGATTTTTAAACTCCAACTCCACAGTCCTATTTCTATACTCTGTAATGACTCAACTGATCATCAGTAGAAAGGCCCAGTGCCTACCACTTACTCACCTCCCAGGTCCCCAAAGCAAGTTTAGCATCATTGTTTAAATAGGCAGATGTGGGCAGGCAAAGTCTTAGTAAGTTGGACATTAATTTTAATACAAACAACATGATTGGAGGGGTGTTTGATAAGGACAAGTCTGAGTCCTACCCTGCCTCTCAACGACTAAAACTTTGGCAAGTGACTTAATCTCTCTGAGCCTCAATTCTGTTATCTAGAGCTGTTTCTCCCACCTTATTTCTTAAATTTCTCATCCATTCAAGGAAAAACACTCTTGTAAGATACATTAAAATGAATTGCTAGCAAAATTATGTAGAAAACACATTTATCAAATATACACTACTTTTTAGAATGTTAGCTTCAACAGGCAAAAAGATGACTCTAATTATCAAAAGTCTCTGCGTACCTACTCTGAGTTTGTTCATCTTGCTGTGTGGACTGGAGAGAAAAAGTTCACAACCTGCCACGTGTCCAAGAACTGCATTTAAATAGCAGTGATCTTTAAAATGAAGTATAAAAACCTCTTTAATCATTGAAGTATTGTTAGAATCCAATGTATAATGTATGGGCAATTCTTAGAAAAGTGCCTGACACACACAAAACATGCAGAAATGCTACTCCCTTCAGTAAAATGAAGCCCAGAATCCCTAAGGAAATAGCCCCAGGTAGAGAATCTCCTGGGCAAAGTGAGTGAGATGTAGCTCCTGACTAAGGGCACTGGGCCTTGTTCCCCAATTTTACCTTCTCATCGAGATTTTCTTCTGGTATTCCTTCTTGCTTTCATTCCCACGCTAACTCTCTATTTCTTCCTGATGGTGGGCTGAAATTCCTTCCCACGCAGAGTCAGAAACAGTATCAAGTATATCAAAAACCTCGCTAAAAAGTACCAAGTTCTGGTCCCAACCCAACTTGTCTGCTTTTTGGTCCCTTGAGCCCTTTGACATAGAGGTTCTTTTTTTTTTTTTTTAATATTGCTGAATTTTTTTTTATCTATTTATTTATTTATTAATTTTTTGACAGAGAGAGAGAGAGAGATACAGAGACAGAAACAGAGAGAGAGCTAAACTGGGGGAACTCCCCAGTTCAGCACATGGGTCCACACAGGCCGGGGCCGGGATTCGATCCTCAGTCCCTGGGGCTGCAAAGTGAGCGCTTAACCCACTGAGCCATCCCGGCTTCCCCAACATAGTGGTTCTTAAGTCAAACTGGTTACCACCCAACTCTAATCTTTGTTCATTGTCTTTGGCAAGTCACTTAATTGCCCAGGGCTTCAATTTCCTCAAGGGTAAAATGTAGGAAAAAGGTAATTCCTTATGGGATTGTTAAGAAGATTAATGATCTAATACATGCCAAGAGCTGAGTGTAGCACCTGGGACATAATAAGCAACCTTCTCAGTGTCAGATTCCATCATCATTATCATCGTTATCATTGTCCGCATCGTGGAAACTCCTGCTTAGTCTCCACACAGCAAAAATCATTCTGGAAGGACCCTAGAAAACACCCCTCCTAGACCAAAGCTCCTGCCTAGGAGAGATCCTATCATATCACCTACATGGCTAGCCTTACTCTTAGATTTACTTTCTGTTTGGGGGGATACTCTTTTTCCCTGAGTGATTGACAGCGATGCTCTCGCCTTTTAAGTGAGACTCCTTCACCCACGTATCTGGATATGGCTTACCTGGATAAGCCCACGGTCTATCTTAACATAAATCACTACTGTCGCTTTCGTATAACACGCAACACAACTTACAATATGTTTTGACATCCAGAAACCATTTCCTCCTTGTAGGTTTTGTATCAATTATCCAGTGCTACGGTAACACCATATAACAAACCACCACAAACCACACAACAATAAACATTTCTTACTCATGCATCTGGGATGTGTGCTCAGAAGCTTTGCCAATCTTGACTTAGCAAGTAATTGTTTTTTATTTTGGTTGGACTTGCATATATGTGTGGGGATTGGCTGGTCACTGACGGATGGAGGAAGGTCTCCGCTGGGTTAACGAGGTGACTTAGCTCTGTTTTATGTGCCTCTTATCTTCCAGCAGGTGAATATAGACATGTTCTTATGGCTTTGCAGAGTACAAGAAAAAGTGGAAACTCAAGCACTTTTTAGGTCTTTGCTGGAGCCATATTTGTTAACATTCCATTGGTCAAAGCAAGTCACAGGGCTGACCCCACAGTAGGTGTGGATAGTACTACAAAGTTACATGGAAACCAGCATGTGTCCTGTGCTCATGCAATGTTAGTTCTGCCTTCCATTTCCTTACATCCCTGTCCAGTCAAGTCAGGAAAAACCACTTGCTGATTCATATTCCCAAGTCAAGTGAAGATCTTATTGAAAATACACTCTAGGATTTGGTTGGCTGGTTGGTTTTCATGGAATGTGTAGGGTATGTTTTCTTTTCTTTCTTTTCCCCACTTGGCAGGAAAGTAGCAAAAGAAAACAGGTTAATTTTTAATAATAGATATTGAAACATTTCATGCCATTATCTCTAGAATGACTTATAATTCCTAGTGGGACCAGTCTTTATCCCATGGAATTATGCTAGTCTCACAAGTAAATTTAACATTCAAGGAATAATACTCAAACAACTACTTATTAGATAAAACTTGTAAAATATAAAATGAACTTTCCTAGGGAGGTAGATACATGGGAGATTTCCTGTGTTAGGAATTTGATATTTTCCTCTCAAATTAAAAAAAAAAAAAAAGTATTTTTTATTTCCAAAGGTATTTTTTAACTAAGTGGAGAATTACTGTTTTTATTTCTTTTCTTTTTTTTAAGATTTATTTTTTATTGGATTTTGATAGAGAAAGAGACAGAGAGAGAGAGAGAGAGAAAAGGGGGAGTGCCCAGAGCAGTCTCCATAGTTGACAGCTTTAGTTTTCCATATAGTTTCACTCCACAGGTGGACACAGGGCTGCTTAGGGCAGGAGCTGGGCTGGGAGCCTACCGCACAGGCCCTGGCAAGAACTGAACTGGGGGCACACCCCAGCTCAGCATATGGGTCTGTGTGGGCAGGAGCCGGGATTCGATCCCTGGTCTCCGGGGCTGCAAAGCGAGTGCTTAACCCACTGAGCCATCCCAGCTTCCCTGTTTTTATTTCTTGAGAAACAAAAGTTATTTTCATTACATGAAGCTTCCCAAATGACATCTTGGCCAAAGGGGACTAGGAAGTTCTCCTGTGTTAGTTCAAGTTCCAGTTAGTGACATTGTGGGAGGGTTTCTGGACGGCATCAATGACTTCAGAAAGTGTCCCCTTCCACTTTAAGGGCAAAATCAGAATCTCCTCAGTCCCTTTGCAATTAAGTTGCTACTTGGGTATATGTATGATTGTGCGTGGAGGGAGGGAGGGGCAATGAGAGAAGGCAGGTCTTTGTCAAGACTCTAGCTTGCAGTTACTCTTGGCCCATTATTTGTGTTAAATGAGGTCAGATGGATAATTCATTCTAAAGATGTATGAAGCAAGTCCACAAAAGTGTGTAATGGTTGGCTCATGGTGTGGCATAGAGCCCCTGCCATTCTTCCCCATATTTATGACAGTGTCCTCCCAGCCTTGCACAAAACTTGAACTCTGGGGTCAGATAGCCTTGGGTTAGTATTTAAGTCATGTATAAGCTCTGTGACCTTGAAAATTTGAAATGATTACTATGAACTTGAGGGTACTCATATATAAAATGAAAATATGTTTCTTATGCGTACAGTAATACATGACATAGGGGAAGTCACTAAATGTGAATTTCCTACCATCACAGAGGGGGGCACTAAAAGTAGCTAAGTCTTGAATTTGAAGCTGAAAGTTTCTAGAAATATCTCTGAAGAAAGGCAGCAATATGCCTGAAGTGAAGGAAGAGGGAGCGTGCAGTTTCATCCTGAGAACAGGAAGTGCGGAATTTTTCATGTTTTGTTGGCACGGACCCAGGCTTCCAGTGAGAAAGGGAGTGAGACTGAAATCACTTTGATTTTCATGGAAATTATCATTTGACTTTGATCTTGAGAAAATTTCACTGAGCCAAACTCTGAAGTTTAGGCTTGCAGGGAGGGATTTGCATGGGCTGTGAAAAGAAAAGATGAAAAAAGAAGAGTAGAAATCATTCTGGTTGGAGTGTGTGTGTGTGTGTGTGTGTGTGCGTGTGTGTGTGTGTGTGTTGTGTTGTGTTTTGAGAATAACGGAGGTGATGGATGCAGGAACAGAGAATTCCCTTTCCTTCCCCATCTTAAGGAATTCAGGTTTAAAACAGAAGTTTTAGAGAAGCTGAAAGAAGATTGCTCTTAATTCCCTTAGTGCTTTACTGTTTATAAACACTGGAAACAAAAGGAGATGGAAGATTGTCTGGTAAAACAGGCACTTGTAAACCTTTTATTATCACATTTGTGGCTTCTGGGGTTTGACTTTAATGCCATCTTTTCCAACAAAAGCATTTATTTTTTTCCTTGCTGCTGGAACATTTACTCCTATTTACTTTAATGCCATCTTTTAAGACGTTGTTCACTCAGAGCAATTATTTAGTTTTAAATTTAATTTACAAATCTATACCAAGTATTTTTTTTCCTTTCAATTAAGTTTCCACTTAAATTGCTAAAGAAATTCATGCTCTGAGATGAATGTGTAGTTTAAGTGTTTTACACTTGAAGAGATCTATCAACTATGTAAAATAATATTAAGATAAAAAGCAGCACTTTGTATGTGCAGGGATCCCTGCGAATGTTCTTCTGGTCCTGACTAGTCACAATTGGCTGTGTGGCTTTTGGGTGACATTGTTAATTTTTCTGAGCCTTAACTCCTTATGTGGATTACATGACATGCACAAGTCTGTTCAACACTAAAAATTTTATCATAATCAGTCTCGAGGTAAATAAAACACCTAAAAGAAAGTAAAGTCTCTTTCAGCTCTAAAACTGATTGAAATGAGTGTTGAGATGAATATAACACCTAAAACAAAGTTAATGTGAAATATAACGAATCCATTCCTTCTTAGAGTTTGTGGATCTTAAGCCTGTAAGCAAACTTCTCCAAACTCCAATTTCCTCACCTACAAAATAGAAATTATAATTGTATCTATCCTGTTAGATTTGTTGTGAGGTTTACAAGAGAAATTGTTTGCCAAAAGCTTAGCATAGAGACTAGCACTTAGGAAATGCTCCAAGAGTTCAGCTTGAAAAAGAAAAGGACAGGGGATGCTGGGATAGCTCAGTGGTTGAGCACTTGCCTTTCAACTGTGAGGTCCTGGGATTGAATCCTGGCCCCGGCCTGTGCAAACCCATATGCTGAACTGGGGCACAACTGGTAACGGCTGGGATGGCGGCGAAGGTTTTCATTTCCCATGCAGGAGTCCCCCAATTTGGTTCCTGCCCCGTGCGGCCCCACATCCACCGGTGTGGAATGAAACCATGTCACAACTAATGATGTATAACTATGGAGACTGCTCTGGGCCCTCCCCACTTCTCTCTCTCTCACCTTCTCTCACCTTCTCTCAGACAATAAAAAAAAGTGTTTAAAAAAAGGACAAAAGAAGCTGCTATGCTTTGTAGTCAAATCACTGTCTGGGATCCCCTTTTGGACACTGTGGGATCCCCAGTGAGTTTAGGTGAACAATGTAAAGCAGAGTAGATAAAGATGATATGATGATGATGATGATGATGATGATGATGGTGATAAAAGCTAATCAGGCTCTGTTCACAGTGCTCTATCTGTATTAAATCATTTAATCCTCAGACCAACCCTATGAAGTAGATAAAATGATCATTCCTATATTACAGATGAGAAATCTGACACAGAGAGGGTAGGTGACTTGCCCAATGTCACACAGCTAGTAAAAATCACCCTCTACTTTCATTAGTGAAGTTGGAAACTGACACTGTTCCTAAAGTATCTGGGAGAAAACCAGAAAATTATTTCTATTCTAGACTCTGGTTCCTCAAGGGTGCTCAGAAAGTTGGCTGATTAAACAATGCAGAAGCCTGATTCATCCCAGTCAGTTTCCTGCCTGTAGTTAGCAGTTTCTTCCCACCTGATGCTCATGAATACACAAAAGATGACCTCAGCATTTGGCTATCAGGAGATTAACTAATGCTGCCCCCTGCATGCTGATGCTGAGCGGGACTGTGAGGTGGCTTCAGCAAGCAGGTAGCAGAGATTCATAATGAAGATTGCATCCAGGTGATAGCACTTTGGTGTGTTTTATGATGAAATTCACCCAGAGCTGAACACATTTTCTGATTGGCTCACTTATCCACAGAGCTAATAGGAGGGCTTGATGTAAGGAACTAGTGGCATGGGAAGAACTAGATATAAATTGCATTAGATCTGCCCCCATGTTAGAGGACTGACTCAGAATGTTCTTGAATAAAGACTCCAGGAGGCTCTTTATGAAAGAAAATTGACAGGAGACAAAATAGGGACTCAGAAGACTAATTATGACTAGAGAGTATTGGCATAGATTATGAGACACTTTTTTTTCTATTGGGAAATGAGAAGTTTGCTGAGAATTAAAAACCATATACACCTAGACGTATGTGTAAGTAAAAAAGTGAACTTGTTGAAGGATTGGATGTGGTTAAGAGAGATAAAAAAAAAATGGTGAATTGCTTTCTATCCTGAAAAGAGAAATTTATTCATGCACAGGGGTTGAACGATTGAAAAATGGTTTAATAACAGTGGGACAACTTATGATTTATTCTAGGGAAAGGGAATGCAGAGGAGAAATTCTTCTCCTGTTTGCTTTGTATACTTCACAAGGTCACGCTAAATGTATCTGTAAATTTTTGTGCCCGTGTTTGCAATAAACATGTTCAAGTTCAATGAAATACACATTTGCTAAATAAGAAAACAAGCAGAAATTATCAAAAACCTACCTCGTCATATTTTGGTAAATTTTCCAAGCTCAAGAAGCAAAATTTGCCTCATAGTAATTACAAAAGCTTTCAGATTTTTGTTTAGCTTTTTTTCATAGGGCTAAACACACAACCTTGTCCCACAAGTCAGAAAAGCTAAGGGGGAATGCAGAGGAAGGTATAACAGTCACGCACCAAGGTGATTTAACAACATGTGTGCATTGCAGAAGGGCTTCTCCTTCCCTTCTGCCTCAGCAAGAATCTCCCTTGTGTCCTCTGCCCTCACCCCCACCCCCATGTAGAAACAGAAAAGAAAGGGAATTCTGGGGGATGTAGTTCAGCCTAGCCAAGTCAGCACATTGCAAAGCCGTGCACGCCTTGATATCAAGGCTTACATCGAGTTCATCTCCTCCTCGTACCCTTCTTTCATCTGGCCAGGATGGAAGTTCTCATCCCCTCCCTGAGTCCCCAAAGCCTGCTACCAAAACCACATGGTGGCACGGAGGCTGCACCCAGCATTTTCGTTGTCAGTCTGCCCATTGAATTTACTATAAGGTCCCTAAAGTTAGGATCTGAAGGTAGCTAACTGCCTGACACATAGGGAGTAGTTTATAAAAGTGTGTGTAATGAACAAGGAATTCATGAATGAATAACGAACTGACGGGCCTAACACAGACATGCACTAGGAAGCAAGATTCAAAGGTGGTAGATTCACTGTAGTATATTATGACGTAACAAATGATCCCCCCAAACTTAGCAGCTTGAAATCGTTTCTCAGGGTCATGGTTCTGGGAGCAGCTTAGCTGAGTCATTCTGACTCAGGGTCTCTGGTGAAGTCACAACTTATTGGCTGAGCTTTTGTCCTTTGAAGAGGCTACAGATCAGCTTCCAACCTCACTTAAACAGCTATTGGCAGGAGGCTTCCCTTTTTTATCACATGGGCCTCTCCATGGGGCTGCTCCCAACTTGGCAGTTGGCTTCTCCCAGAGCAAGGGATGGAGAGGAGAGAAGCAATGCCCCAGTGTCTTTTACGACCTAACTCTCTGAGTCACACCCTGTGATTTCCACCTGATCCTGTTGATCAGAAAGGAGTGATTAAGTCCAGCTACAGTCAACAGTAGGAGGCGGTACCACAGAGCTCAAATACCATGAGGCTTTGATCGTTACAGGGCACCTTAGAAGCTGTCTCATGTGGGTGGGAAGCGATAGGCTTTAGACAGGAGCCATGCCCTCCAGTTCTTTAGCTGACCTCGAAAGAATTAAGCTCGCTTCCCACTACTCAGTGTGCAGAGTCATGTTCTTTCCTTTTATGAATTTTTTTTGGTCTACTCCCCAAGCCAAAGATTAGATTTTGTGGAAACACTTTCAAAGAACAGGAGTGGGAATCCAATTTGAATCTAAGCTTTTTTTTTTTACTAAAACAATTTTTCTTCCTGCAGCCAAGTCTGATTTGGCCTCTAGAAAATACTAATGAGCCAAGTAAACAATTCCGATTGCACACGCGCATGTACACGACTCAGTTATACACACAATCCCGAGTTTGTCTCATCAAAATAGAAATTGTAGCCTAGGCAAGGAAGCTCCGGGCTAGCTCTATGTGCTTAGACAATAACAGCGGATGGAATTGTTGAATAGCTAACATAACCAATAACGTATTGAGCACTTTCTACGAACCAGGCACTGTGTTAAGGGCTTTCCGTGTATTATCACACTTAATTCTCCAACCACCCTGTGAGGCAGGTCCTACTATTCCTCCCATTCTTTACAGATGACTAACCTGAAGCTTCAAGAGGTTATGCAACCGAGGGAGAAGTTTAGAGAGGTGACTTATGTAAGCCCACACAGCAAGCTAGGGACTGGGCCAGCACTCCACTTACCCAATGCCTCCTTACACTGCTGTCACCGTAATTCCGTGAGACACACTAGGTGCTGGGGTACGCACCTGTGTTCCTTGCTCACTCTGCTCAACAGCCCTGTGAGGTAGTAGTAACCCCATTGATAGATGAGAAAAAGTTCCAAGAAGATGTCACTTGCTCTAGCCCACACAGTTACTATACACGCAGCCCAGGAGTCAAGCCCCACAACTATCTGAATCAAAAGTCCCTGCTCTTACTACCTTGATTGCCTTCCAGCTCAGTGGTTTTCAGACTGTAGGGCAGAACCTGTTAGTGTGTGGTGAAGTGAACTGAGTGCATCCCAACCAGCATTGAACATGCTGGAGAAGAACAGAGGAAGGGAAGAGGAGGGAAGGGAAGAGAACGGGGTAGAAAGGATTAGTATGCATCCTGCGTAGTGACAGTAAGCATTGCTTAGGGAGAGTTTTACATCAGTTATATACATATGTATGTGTGAGTGTGTGTGTGTTGTGTGAGTGTGACCGTGTGTGTGTGTGTGTGTTGGGATGTAAAATGCATTTCATACTTTAGTTGCCATCAAAAGCACTTGAAAGCCCCCGCCCCAGCCATTCCATCTATTCTTCAGGTCACTGCTAACAGGTAAGTTAGGTTTTAGTGAGAGCTTGCTTACCCTCATGGTGCACATTTTCTTCTGCTCTTAACCACTTAGAAAAGGGTGGTCATAATTCTTGATCCACTTTCTGGTGCCATTTCTGCTCAGATAAAATTATTTAAGAAACCCATACGCAATTGGTTAACCTGACCTCAACTTACAAGCTGTGTGACCTTTGGCAAGTTATTTAGCCTTTCTAAGAGTAGCCCTTCCTCAAGGTGGGAGAATTATATCCTCCCTTACATTGCAAGGATTGCCTGACACCCTGTGAACTTAGCACAGTGCCTGGCACAAGAATCATCAAATAAGTGCCAGCTACTACTATTCATATCTACATAGACTAGAGGGGTCTTAACTGAGAGTTTCATGCTTCAGGAGATAAAATGGTGACAAGGGAAATAGATTATTTTCCAGCCTTGAACTCATCAACCTCATGAAAACATAAATTAACACAAGGAGGTCTGCATTCTTTCACTGTGTTTATTCACCAAACACTTATTGAATGCCTACTATGTGCTAGACACTGGATCAATCTGTGATTACACAATAAGAGCTTTTAAAGGTGAGACCCAGATTTATAGATGCTTCTTCAAGTGAAGATATATTATCAGAGCAGAGTCGTAAATCACCCTGGCACCTTATTTTATGATTGTGGACAAGAGTGATCATCACTTGACTCTTACACGTAAGCTCTGTCAAATGAACTTCAGCAATAATAGCCTCATTTTTTAAAACCCGTGTCCACCTGGCATCCAATTGATTACATCTGAGGTCCCCACTTTCCATTTTTATAGTTGGTTCCTTCTCTCTAGATGCCATAATCAGAAGGATTGATTTTCCTTGCGCATCATCTTTTCTTCCCTTCAGTGTTCCAGTCTCTCTTTTTCTCTTTCTCCCTCTCCCTCCATCTCTGATCCTCTTCCTGTGTTCTGCCCGTTATCTCTAGCCCTGAACTAGGGGACCCAAATTTTTTTTGTAGGTGAATTGGCAAGAATCAAAATGTGGGTCATAGGGAAAAAGCCATTGCCCCCCAAGACACTGGTTTCTAATTCTTTGTACATATCTTTGCTTTGGGGGGAGAGGAACTTATCGCACAAAAATGCTTTTCTAAGGCGCCCACATATAAGTTAACACTCCTCCCCCACAGGTCATGTACAAAAAGGCAGGACCCCAGAAATGTTGGTCACAAACAGTCATTTTTACATTTGTGTGCCCCTTTAAACTTGACCAAATATTTTCACATGCATTTTCTTCTCTTTCACCTACCTCTCTTGCCTCTGTTACTTCATAAAAACCAGGCAAACAAGGATTGTTGGGTGTTACAAGAACCCTGTCAAGTTGGCAGAGTGGATACTCCATCTTGTTTTTCAGACAAGGAAACTGAGGCTCAGACACAGTGCCTCTTGACCAGTGTCCACATTGATGCTGGGATGTAAGGCTCGTGGCAGCCAGCACTTGTCAATCAGTGTCTGAGGCTGGGACATGTTCGCTGTCCAGGGCTCCATGGTTGGGGTCCAGCATACATCGGCCTTCTGAGCCTTCAATACAGGTGCTCAGGCCACAGGTAGCCCTATAATGACAGAAACAGAGGCGCCAGTGGACTTTTCCAGGGAAGATTTGCTAATTCACAGCAGCTGGACAATGCTCCTAGTTAACATTCATCGGCGTGGTCATCACTTCATTTCACTGTGGTGGCGGGGACTCCGCTCCAGAATGCTGCGTAATAATAGCACCTCCATCCCAGTCTTTCGATGGCTTTGAGGGAACCCAAAGGGCCTGCTTTTGAGCCAAAGGGCCTCTAGGCAAGAAGCCCCTTCCCATCAGGACGTACTGCCAGGTACTCAGCCCTGGGGACACCCTCAAGGACCCTGTGCCGTCTGTCATGGGCAGCAGCTGCCTGGTAATTGCAAAGCACAAGTGTCAGGGCTTTGCCCTGGTGGATGAAGGGGCACCAGGGGGCCCTCCCCTGCCGTGACCCAGCGGTACCGAGAGTGCAAACAAGGCCTCTGTGGTGAAGGCCAGCGCTACCATGTCACCATGAATTCCGTGAGCACACAGAAGACCCAGAAGAACATTCCATGTCTTAAGTAGAAAGCAGGGCTGAGAGATGCTAGCTGTGCTGCCCCAACCCCAGGGCCCTCCCACTGGGGAGATTAATACATAGCTTCGAATGGCAGACACACCCCACACGCTAAAGCTATATGGTAGAGAGACAACAAAAGAAGAGAGGCAGCCTACACTGCCCAGTCCACCCCAAGCAACATCCCCTCTCTTCTCCTAAGCAGAAACCCAAAGCTTGGTACACACTGCTTCTTCCACAGCCTTATCTGGCCCAATGCCAGTGCCAGGAATCCTAAAAGCAGGGATAAGAACAGAAACTCAGCAGATAAATGGAGCATCTTTGAACCAAGACCCCTTGAGAAGTCTGATAGGGGTTTTGCCACGCAGGCCTACAAAGGGACCCAGAAGTCCTCCCAATGTGACTGATCCAGATCAGAGCCACCTGAACGGCTGAGCATGCAGCGACGTTCAAGCCACACCCAAGGTGGACAGCCCAGCAACACAAGGGAGGAAACAATTGCCACAGCCCATAGTTGCACGCTTGTGTTCTAGAGCTGTTTGCATTCCAGGGACATTGGATAAAGGGTGCCCTGTTCCCTTCTACTTTGGCTCTGACATAGGGAAGGTACAAGGGGGCTGTCTGGAAAGTATCCAGCCATGGAACCACTCTCTTTGCATTGACAATGGCTGGATTTTTTTTTCTGGGCAGCCCTTGTATTTTTTAAAAACTTGAAGACAGCACTGGAGACATTATCAACTTTTGAGAAACGTTAGTGTAAAGCTTGTCCTTACTGTATGGAAGAAGCCATTGTGTACTGCTTTGATTTAAAGCCAGACTAAATGATCTTAGTAGCGATACGGCAGGGTGGGGCCTGGCCATCTTTACCGATTCTGTAGTGGGCACTATTCTAGGCATCTGGGGATAGTGCCCTGAGTAAACACAAATAGTCCTGCCTTTCTGGAGCCTACAGTCCAAGGAGACCAACCCTGGAATTACCGTCCAGGTACTTGATCTTGTGTAAGTCACTATTATGTCAATTTGCTGACTTATGAAATGTAATAAACAGGTAACTGACAGGATTGTTGTGTGTTACTAGTTCCAGGTTGTGCTTCACACAGATATGGGCTAAAAAAGAGAACATACCCAACAAAGAGGCAACTGTTCTGCATCTTGCAGAAGGACATGAGGGAGGTTTCCTGAACGAATGGATTTTCTGTTTAAAATAAGACCAGGTTGCAACATCCAGGATAACATTTCAATATTCTTAGAGCCAGGGGTGAACAAAAATATGGACTTCCTAGAATTCCAAACTAAGAAAAACCGGGAAGTTTGGTAGAAAAATGCTATTTCATTGGTAAATGCATGCATAGTCCTGCTAAAGTTGCAAAATCAGTTTTCTGATCCTTCATGGGTAGACATATGCCTGTTTGCCTGGGATTGCCCATACGTGTGCCTGTTTTCCCAACATTACTAAAAGTTATATCAAATGGAAAAAGACTTACGATAGCCAAGACAATTTTGTAAAAGACCAAGGCTGGAGGATTTACAAAGGAGGTTTAATGAAGTTTTAGATTTACTATAAAGCTATAGTAATCAAGATACTGTGCTACTGGTGTAAAGATAAAGGTGTAAACCAGTCATCCAGAAATAAACCCTTCTTTTATGGTCAATCAATTGTTGACAAAGGAGTCAAGGCAGTTCCATGGAAAAAGGATAGTCCATTTCCAAACTGTGTTGGACATTGGATATCTGTATGGGAAAAATAAATTTAACCTTGACTCTTACCTCACACATTACACATGAATTAATTCAAACTGTGTTAGATAGAGACCTAAATATAAGAACTAAAAACTACAAAAATGCTAGAGGAAAAACAAAACAACCTTTATGACATTGGATTAAGCAAGACTTATTAGAGAGGACACAAAACAGCCAAGTCATAAGAGACAAAATATGGTGATTTGGACACTTCCCCAAAAGCTCTATGAATAAGTTCCCATTATGGTCGAGCCTCTCCGTGAGGAAGCCATGCTTCCTGGTGACTCATCGAAGACCTCATTCAGGAGCTCCTTGTCTGCTCTTCATCAGTATGTCAGCCTGAACAGGCGCCTTAACTGAAGATGGAGCACTTCTGCTCCACTGAGTAGACAGTCTTCCGGCTTCGCTTGGGAATACAGACTTCTTGTGGTCACAAAGACTTGGTGGTTACGCAAAAACTTTGGTGGCTCTGAATAGACTTAACCGCTGTCTCCTAAGCCCCAGGAAGTTTCAATCTGTTTTTCACTTCTTTTTATGGCATGTAAACTTTCCAAATGAGTAAGAAGAAACCATATTCTGAACCACAGCATGCTAATGAGACCAAACTTGTTAGATTATTCCCCATCTCCCTGCCACTCCCCTCTCCCACAAGGATACAAGCTTCATGAAGGCGGAGTTTTTACCAAGGTTCTTCACTAATGTATCCGCAGCATCTAGAAAAATGCCTGACACATAGTAGGTGCTCAATAAATATTTGTTGAATATAAATATCTTTTACTATACAATCATGCTGAAAGAACCAAGATATATGATTTTTCTAATTATAAGAATGGGGAATGCTGGGATAGCTCAGCGGTTGAGCACTTGCCTCACAATTGTGAGGTCTGGGGTTCGATTCCCAGCCCTGGCCCGTGCAAACCCATCTGCTGAGCTGTGGCACAACTGGTAACCACCAGGATGGCGTGGTGGTGAAGATTCTCGCCTCCCATGTGGGAGGCCCCTGGTTTGGTTCCTGCTCTGTGTGGCTCCACATGCACCTGTGTGGAATGAAAGCATGTCACAACTAACGATGTACCATTATGGAGACTGCTCTGGGCCCTCCCCTCCAAGAGGACTCACATAATTTCTACTCTTCTCCAAATCTTCCCACATATCCATTATTTTAACAGTGTATGAATTTGTTAAGATATTGATTTGATAGCTTTGTCAGGAACTAAATGGCTTAAACAAGACAGAAGTTAACTTTTTGTAATAAGAATAATAAAAAGTTTTTATATAGCTCTATACCAACATATTTACATATATTAACTGATATAATCCTTATAATAACCCTATGAGGGGGATCTTATTAATATTCCTAATTTACAGATGAGAAAACTGAATCAGAGAGTTTTAATCACTTGCCCAGAGTGGCACAAGTAAATGAAGTCACACATTTGAATTTGAGCTCAAGATCTACCCTGTTTCCCCGAAAATAAGACAGTGTCTTACCCTGTTTCCCCGAAAATAAGACAGTGTCTTATATTAATTTTTGCTCCCAAAGATGCGCTAGGTCTTATTTTCGGGGGACGCCTTATACGTATTTCAGCGAGAGG
Source organism: Craseonycteris thonglongyai (assembly GCA_004027555.1). Taxonomy (NCBI): domain Eukaryota; kingdom Metazoa; phylum Chordata; class Mammalia; order Chiroptera; family Craseonycteridae; genus Craseonycteris; species Craseonycteris thonglongyai. The sequence continues at coordinate 18,520 of PVKE010026946.1, forward strand.
CAAAACTGTAAGTAGGTCTTATTTTCAGGGGATGTCTTACTTTCGGGGAAACACCGTAGCTCCAGGATCTATGCTTTGAACTACTACACCCGTGCTTCTCAACTTTTAATTTGTCTGTAAATTGCTAAGAGATTTTTTTAAATGGGATTTTAATTCAGCAGGCCTGGGCTTCTGCATTTCTAATAAGTTCCCAGGTGCTATTGCTGCTGCTGATGGGAGGGCCACACTTAATTAGAAAGACGCTACACTCACCCACCTCTCCTGTAAACCCTTGTCTAGTAGGTGGTTCTGATGCCTCCTTTCTTTTGCCCGCCACTAGGGGTCGCCCTCATCTACAAGGTCAAACAGGAACCTCTACCACCACATCTGCATTCCAACCTTTGGGAACAGAGAAAGAGAACACGGAGAGCAAAAGGCTTCTTTTTCAGGACATACCACAACCTGCATATCACTCTGCTCATTACTCGTTAGCTGGACTGTCATGGGGTCTCTCCTCAGCCACACGGAAGGCGGAGACAGGTCATCTCCCACTGGACAGACTCTCAGCTAAAAGCCAGGCGGCTCTATTACTAAAATAAAATGTGTAAAAACTGATGATGGTAGATTGGTGAGACAACTAACAGTCCCTGCCACGGTCGATTTAAAAGCCTTTGGCTACTTCATCACATTTGATATTTCTTTCTTCCTAGTGTGATTCCACACTGTATCTTCCATATCCCTCCATCGTCTGCACACAAATTCCTTTGTGTCTAGAAAAACCCATTTTACCATAAGTCATCTTCCTTCATTTGATTCCCCTAAAGCACTGATTAAATGGAAAGCAGGAATCCATTCTTGTGTACCCTAAAGATAGTAGCTTAGGATGAATAAATAATACATCTGAGTTCCTCTCATCTGTCTTTAGCCATATTTCTTTAGTGGCCCATCTACTCTCAATCTCTACTTCAACCTCAAGGAAACTCAATGAAGTTGGAAGTATTGTCCTTGAATTGATTTATTTTGATTATTATTTTTCTCTGTTTTTGTCTAACTGGAAATGTTGATAAGCAGTTTCTTGATTTCTTATCTCAATCATAACAGGGGAAGGCCCTGGAGAAAATATTGGGAAGGTAATTCATTCTAAGTAGATGTGATTTGAATCAAGTTTAGGCAAAGACTGGGAGGCTGCCTTCATTTTTATTGGAACGTCTAAGCCTAAACCTAGCGACTTGGAGATACTTAGATAAAGCAAATCACTCAATGCACATATCCTGCCAGTGTTCGCGAATGAGTTGGCTTGAAGTAAAGAATGCAGTGGGGACCTGTGGTCGCTTAATACATCCAGTCACTGGGGCAGGTTATAAGAAAGGGTTTCCGAGTCCTGCATGTCATTCTGGAGTCTGGATCTTTTTAAAAGGATTTTACCTTCACAGTTGGAAAATATATTTGATACTACTGCTCTCTTTTAAGCTTTAGAGTTTAGTACAAAAGCAAGAGATACCCCAATAAGAAAAAGAAGCAAATTGGGGTGAGGCAGAAATGATTATTTCTGTGGCCTGGCACCGAAGTCTATGAATTTTGGGTTTCTGGAACAGGTCTGCATAATCTACCCAATAAAATACATTGAGAGAAATTGAACGTGGTTGGTTTTGGGTTTTTTTGTTTTGTTTTGTTTTGCTTTGTTTTGTTTTGTTTTGTTTGGGGGGTTTGGGGCAGCCAAATGTAGCACCACTTTTAGATGGACCTGAAAGTTATTTTTAATAATTGGTTTTTAAAAGATGACACCTTTGTGTCTCTGACAGAGGTCGGAGCTATGGTATTGAATGGACGTCGGCAGACGGCATGGCCGATCGATTTGTTTTAGCTTTCTTAATAATCAGTGAGTATCACTGCAGGCTCCACTGGCCAGGTTGATTGATTAGAAAGACAGCCAAAAGGAGCAGCTCAATCATCTCCCATCCGATTTCCCCGCCAGGTATTGACCCGATCCAAGTTACATATGTTACGGTATTTGCAAAGCTGTCACTGCTATAAAACACGCACTGGGCCCTGGCTATTGACAGGGGCTTTATGCGAACCCGTTAAAGTGAGAAGCCAACTGACCTGGCCTGTTTGAGCTTTGAAAATTCTCTTCAATGGGAAGAGGGAAGTGGTTTATTAGCTACCTACACATAAACACAAACACAGCAGTAACAACAGTGATAGAACAGATAGCTCCTTCTGAGAATTCCCTTTGATGTGATTAACTGTTCAGTAACTGGGAATGAAAGCAGGTAGAGAACAACTTTTGAGAGTATGCATGTGTTGCTTTTTTATTTTTTTATTTTTTTGAGAGAAGGTGAGAGAAAGAGAAGGAGAGAAGGCCCAGAGTAGTCTCCATAGTTGTACATCATTAGTTGTGACATAGTTTCATTCTACACAGGTGGATGTGGGACTGTGTGGGGTGAGAACCGAACCAGAAGCCTCCCTCATGGACAGCGAGAACCTTCGTCACTGAGCCAACCCAGCAGCTACCAGTTGCACCACAGTTCAGCATATGGGTTTGCACAGTCCTGGGCCAGGATTCGAATCCCAGACCTCACAATTGCAAGGCAAATGCTCAACTATCCCAGCATCCCCTGTATGCGTGTTGCTTTTAATGTGCCTTTATTTTTTTAAAGTTTCAGAATGTTTGTCCTTGGAGAACACACCTAGGGGCCCTCTCTTATCCAAGAAGAGAAAGTGCTGGCATCTGCTGGTCAAGGAGGGGCCTGTCCCTTAGCACAAGTTGTCTCATTAACTCCGTTGACCTGGTCTGTCTGGAAACTGGGTTTCAGACCCCTGGGCTGATTTACAGTTAAAGCAAAATGGGTTGTTTGGAATTCTGGAGCCAGTGGTTTGCTTTCATTCGTCTTTCAAGCCTTTGGTTGAATTCAGGACAAACCAGGGAGATCTCTCATTGCTCTAAATAAACTTCTAATGATACTGATTGAGCTACTCCGATGGGACACTATGGGAATGCAGGAAACGCAAGGCCCATTAAATCATGGAGCGCACTTAATTGAAATGATGATACTCATGGCTAAATGAAGAGCAGAGGTTTAATGAGTTTACCAGGTTAAAAACGAGCCTGTGTCAGGCAGGAATCAGAGTCATTAATTAGGACTCTATGTAAACTATTGAGTAGTTTTACTTACCAGCAATGCTCAAGTCGGGGAAGGCGAGAGCACCTTGGTGATAGGACAGCCACCTTTGCCTATGGCCAGTCACGAACCACTAAACAACGGTTAAGAGGGGACAATGGTTAGCGAGCAGATACTCTTAACCAATTTTCATCACTAACCTCATTAAACCGGAAAGTCCAAAGTCCTTACAATTTTACTGATGAAACTGACTGAGACTTTAGAATGTCCACCTTCTCCCTTCCATTTGGATGCAGTTCACAGACCACAGACAATCTCTGATATGCCCG
>PVKE010026947.1:0-22221 GCA_004027555.1 Craseonycteris thonglongyai
CTCCCCCCTCCCCCCAACTCTCCCTCCCCCCTCCTCCCCCCTCTCCAGGCAACCACTAAACCATTGAGTGTGTCCACAATGCTGGTGTCCCCTTGCTTGTTTCTTTGTGGCATTATTTACTTGTTTATCTTTTTCACCCATTCCCCCATATTTTCTAAAAAGTGTCAATCTAAAGTATTAATTTTATTTGGGATATGTTTCTTTATTTTTTTAAACAAAAAAACTTCAAAACCTATTCTATTTTAGAAAGCTATTTGAACTTTCTAGTACAACACGTTGAGAGGAAGCTTTACTTTTAATGATGTTAAAGATACATCAGTGGTTTGTGTTCTCAGCCCCATATGTCTATTACAGGGCTCTTCATCAGTTTTCACTGAATGATATTATTGCCAAGATCCTTTTTTTCCTTAGAGGTTACAATATGGTGATTTTTAATTTTATCATTTTCTTTACATTTGTAGCTGACATTTTTCTATAGAGAACAATTTTCTTTCATGTAATATTACCTCAAATTTTGTAGAAGAATGGCAGAATAAAGATTTGATTATATCTTGTTGTCGATTCACAGAATAATCAACTCATATTTTAGGAACTTCAGAGTTGACCAATGATTAAAAAAATATTTGATGTGCTCAGTCAGTTGCAAACATTATTTTTTCTGATGCTCAAATTATCCCATTTTGGCCTATAGGAGTTTGTTGGCTCTTGTACTTTTTTTCATATAAGTAATCTTTGAAGTCTTTCTTGGTTTTTGGTATAAGATATTCCAGGGTCACTTTGAATATTCTCAGAACTGGAATTACCCATTTTTCCCAGAGCATGTTCTTTTAGTAGGAAGTGACAATTTGATTTTAAAACCGTGACTCTAAGTTTTCCCACTGCTACTGAATTATCATTTCTTTTGGACCTATTCAGTGGACAGAACTTGAATGTCCAAACTTCTTTATATAGAGAAATATTTCATGAATTCATTGAAATATTAGTAATTCAAATTTGAAATTATAGGCACTTACTTAAATTCTTTGATTTTATATTAAGATCTCTTTTCTTTAGCCTGAAAATGTTGGTTTCTAGTAGCATTAACATAATTATGTAGTTCTTTTCTCCTGCAATATAATCATTATAGTTTCAAAATAACAATGCCAGCACTTCTGCTAATAATAAGAACACTGAGTACAATTTAAGATTTCTTTCTGGTTCTTTTTGTCCTTGGGATATATCCCACAAGGACTGTGTAATAAAAACATTTTTTTTAATCGCTCAACATAATTTCTTTATATGGTTATGCCACTGCTTTAACATACAGTTAGATTCATTTCTTTCAATTTCTTTTCAAAATACAGGATGCTTTTTTATTTAACTTTAGTTTTATTAGTTAGGTAAGACATTTATAGTACTCCAAAATAAAAACTTGGAACAGAAGTTCAACTTTTATTCTAATTCCTGCTGGTAGTTTTTGTTTTATTCTTTTTAAAAACACATGTGTATGTGTGCATATATATATCCATATATACACATATATATATATATATATATATACTCACACACGTATATATTTGTGCATGTGAATCAGTGCCCACACATGTAAGTATGGTTGTGCCTGTAAACACATGCACACACTGTCATTTCTATCATTTTTTTTAATACAAACAGTGATGTACTATAACAACTGTTTTGCATGTTGATTTTTTTTTTTACCTAATGGTTTGTCTTGGTATTCACTGTATAGTAGAGTGGAATTGTCCTCATTCATTTTTATAGCTGCAGAGTACTCTATGAAATTTTATTCAAGCAGTCCCCTAATTATGGACATTGATTTTCCCTAGTATTTTCTTATTACAAATCCTGTTACAATGAATAATCATTGTATATGACATTTTGTAGTATTGTCAGTGTATGAGTATTTTGGAGAAAGTTCCTAGTAATAGAATTGCTGAGATAGAAGTGATTACATATATAATTGTATTAGACTTCAAATTACCTCGGGTAGTATCAGTTTGCTTTCCTACTAGTAGTGTACAAGAGTGTCTGAATCCCCTCAAGACAATCACAGAGTATGTTGTCAAAATTATAGTTGCTTGGGATGCCAGGGTAGCTCAGTGGTTGAGTGCTTGCCTCACAATCACAAGGTCTGGTATTTGATTCCTGGTCCTGGCCTGTGCAAAACCCATATGCAGAACTGAGGTACAACTGGTAACCTCTGGGATGGGGGCAAAGTTTCTCACCTCCCATGTGGGAGGCCCCCAGTTAGGTTGCGACCCTGTGCGGCGCCACATCTACCTGTATGAAATGAAACCATGTCACAAACAAATGCTGTACAACAAACTATGGAGACTGCTCTGGGCCCTCCCCACTTCTCTCTCTCTCATCTTTCAAAAAAGTGATACAGTAAGATAAATTAAAAAAAATTTAATTGTCAGATTGGTGAGAAATCATATCTGAAAATAGGTTTAATTTTCATTTTTATGATGAGTGATCATAAATATTTGCCTTTTTTTTTTAAGCCAAGTTCTCTATGAGGCTATTTTGTCTTTTCATAAATATTAAATATTCTGTGTATTTCCTAGGGTATTAAGCATTTACCTGATATTTAAGATATTTTACTGATATTTAATTGTCTAGTTCACAATTTGTCATTTTACTCTCATGCTTTGCGAGTGTGTGTGCTGCGTAGACATTTTTTAAAATATACATAAATTTGCCAGTTCCTTCTTTTGTATTGCTTCTAGATGTTGAATCCTAGTTAACAAAGTGTTCTCCAGTCTGGTGTATAAAGAGGATTCATCCATTTTATTCTAGTATACATATGGTTACATTTCAGTCTCTGGTACATTTTACATTTATCTTGATGCATGATATGAGGAATGATCCACATTTTTTTCTATTTCATATGAGTATACACTTTTCTTAGCACTGATATGAAATGCGGTGTTTGATTCTAAACTACTTTATGCACTAGGATCCACTTTTGGGTTTTCTACTTTGTTTCACTGTTAAGGATGGTCTTTCTTATGCCAATATCATATAGTTTAATTATAGAACTTCTATAATACATTTTAATATCTGGAATAAACAAACCCCGACTTCTTAGAGTTTCTTTGGCTGTTATTATTTGGTTACTTTTCCATATGAACTTAAAAATGAACTTTTTTAACTCTAGAAACAATTCTTATGTTATTTTTTTATTGCAATTGTATTAAATTTATAAAGTAAGTTAGAGAAAATTGTAATTTTTATAATGTTGTGTTTTCTTATCCAAGAAAGGGACTACATGGAATGTATTTTGACTCCTTTAAGACTATTTTGGTGTCTTGTAGGAATGTTTAGAGCAAAACATCATTTTAAGTAAAGCATTGAGTAAAGCATGATATTATAGGCAAATTCCTTTAGTTATATTGGCAACTGAGCTAAACTTTCTAACTTAAAATATGCACATTGCTTAATATGGAGCCAATTAATGTCTGTTCTAAGTTTTTATTGAAAAATATATATCATTCAAGAAGCCAATTCTTATTGCTTTATAAATGATTATTGTTTCTATCCTATTTACCAGATAACTTTAAGTGAGGCTGATATTTCCATTTGACTATCCTAAATAGCATTATTTACCTCATAATATATTAGACATCTATTCATAAATTCTCATTTATATATAAGGTCATTTTAGGGTCACGTAAGCTTTAACTCTTTTATTGAAATGTACTTATTTCAATTTCAATTGGCTGCATATACAATTAGATACAAGTAGATACAGATTATGTACTCATTGAAAAGAATCTGATTCTGAGGAACAATTGATACTCATTTTTATTTTCTTTACCTTATATTTGCTTCTGCATGATCATCTTTATTATTTGATCATTAAATAAATTGAATGTTTAATAATGCAGAATGTCATTCCATGGTAATGAAAAATAATTTATTTGAAGTATGTGCAGGCCCTCTGGTTTGACTCCTTTATTTAATATATAACAGAACTGTCTTAGTCACATTGGGATTCTAGGTTAGAAGAACTTCTGAGCCAGCATTGTGTATGGTGGTGGTAGCTTACCACCCACGGGGCATCTGGAAGTAGGTGTGGGATATGTTTTGTCTCACATTTGACTGTGGGGGAAAGCACTGTTGGAATTTTGTAGGAAGGATCAAGGAAGCAAATGTCTTGATATAAAGATAGTCATCTGTGATGGGCAATTGTCTTGTCCAAGTTCTGGGTGAGATATTAGAAATCTCCTGGGACATCTTGAACTTCTTATTTTTGTGTTCCATGATGGGGACATCATTAATTATGCATTAAGAATTCCCACTACATTTAGGTTTGTTTTGAAAGAGAGCATAATTAGAACCAGAGCAACTGCTGATTTCTCATATTATTTGTGTATGATCAGGAGCAAAGTTGTGTGCTTTTTCTTTTTTTAGTAGGGCCCATAAATCAATAGACACTAATATGCCAGAGAATATGAAGCTGTGTTTGTGAAGGTCTGTTTTTCTTGTGCAGAAGCTTATATATTCTTGTGCTGGGCCCTTAGATTGTACAGAAATCAATTAGAATTATGTTTTCCCCAATATATCATTCTGGGGGAAAACAGGCATAGTCAAGGGAAACTGAGGCATTGGTGGGGCTTTATTATTTCTATGGTCACACTGCAATAGTTACACATTGGAAATAAGTACCCTCCTTAACACTGCCTAACAATATTTCACTGCTTCTATGAGACTACACTTTTAATGCCTGTGGTTTACTAGCGAGTCCTAAATATATTTTCCAAGTGTACCAAAATTGTTATCCCTTTTCTGAAAAGGAATATTTCATCTACATTTTAGCTCTCAAATCTAACTACTGAAATGAATGCTTCTCTTTTTGAGGTGCTAGTTCTGGAAACAAGGTTATTAAACTTTAACTGAGAGAGTAGGTCTTAATATTTTAACAATAATGTTTGGCAAGATATTATTTGGCTAAATAAATAAATAAATTTTATTGTTATCTTGTATAATGGTTCAGGGAAAAAACAAACAATAAAAACAAAAAGAAAATATTAGGTAGTCATTTAACTCTCCTAAAAGGAAAGAGATATTAACTGCAAAGGTAAATAGATTAATTAAAAAATACCAAGATAGAAAACAAATGTAAGATCAATGCTGAGTTATCAACAGAACATTTTTGTTTTAAATTCCAACAGCCAGAGCCTACCCAAACTAAAAAACCTTCAGTCCTGCAAGACATCACTGCAGTCTTGCTTAAATATGTCAGAAGTGGGCACAGGAAATGGAGTTGGCAGTTTCCCTACCTGTAATAAAAAGACGAAAGCCCATCATGAATGAAAGCACACAACAGTACATTTGCCATCTGCATAGCTTCCAAACCTCTTGTATTTTATAGCAGTAGCCTGCCAAAACCCCAGCCAGCCCAAACCAGAATAAAACCCCCAATCCGAAAGAGAGAATATGACAAATAATAAAACCATGCAGATAGCAGAGAAGGAAAATTGCAGAAAATCAGACTAAAGTAACAAAACTGTCAAGCAGTATTGAGAGAGCTAGGAAATGCCTGCCAACAAAAGAGGATTTGGAGAAAAACTGAAGGCTGAGAATAATGCAAACCATTGTTTAGTTGAAAGGTTTTCCAAAGCAAGTATGCTCACTGGTAAGAAAACATTATCTCTTCCCCGTTTCTAATATTCTAGCTATGCTTGTTTGACTTAAAGCAAACCTTATGTCTTTTAGCTGTTGATTGTACTTTATTTTGATAAAAGAATAGATTTCTGAGACACACTCAAACTAAACCAGATTGTAATAGCTCTTAATTGGTACTTTGGGTTTTATTCAGAATTAGATGTTAAATAAACACCGCTTTACAATATTTTAAGCTAATAATTTTCAAGACGTTTTTTTGGCAGTTGCTAAGGGGATTGTGACTCATTTTACATAGGTTAGTGATGCAACTCTAGCATCACAGTGTATCAAGCTCTTCCTATATATTAATAAATTCACCAGAAAGAAATGGGTATTTGAAGGCTGTCTGGAAAAAAATCCAGTCATAAATGCCTCTATTTTTTATAGTATATGGCTGGATACTTTCCAGACAGCCCTCATATATAGATTTTTTTAAAAAGTGACCTATGCTTTATCTGAAGAATAAAAAAGAAATATTTTCCATCTCTCCCCACACTCATATTTGTATTCTAAAAGCAATATTTAATGCCTCTCCTATTTCCCTAGAAAACAGAACATAAAACCATACGCAGTAAGATATTTGCCATAATGATAGATTAAAAATGTGTGTATATGTATCTTTTATTAAATACTGAATTTATGCTGTTTTTCCTAACATCTCTAGCTGAGGTGTTTCCTTTTTTTTTTCAAAATCCAGTTAAACATAATGTAGAACAATTAGGTTTTTTATCCAGTTGGTAATTGCACTGCAGGTGAATGTTCTGCAGAAGTTATTCCTGCTCATGGTTTTCTAACACCGAAAGTGCCTCCACATTTTATCACTAGCCTCTGAAGTCTGGACAGCCTTCTGCTCAGTGCTCAAGGCCTATGCAGATGCTATCTGGAAGTATTCAGCCATGCAATATGAAAAAAAGAGACATCGATGGCTGGATTTTTTTCGAGACAGCACTCATATAGACAAACCTTGTTCCCTTAGGCCCAGGGAAGTAGCTCAGACATAGGAAGACTGGGCATACCGGGTACACTAATCTTAATGTGCATTGAGAAGTCTTTCTCATGCTGGAGGAGATGAGAAAGGTTTGCAAGACTAGAAAAGAAACTTTTCTCTAGTTTAGAGTTCCTCAGAGTAAGAGCAGTTTGCTTCATATGTTAGCACATCAAGAAGGATGAGAAGAAATAAAAAAGACAACTAAAAAGGATGAGGAAGAATTGTTAGGGACACAGAGAATGTCAAAGAGAAGAAAGTTACTTTACTCTTGCCTCCAGGAGCTTTACCAGGCAAGGGACAGACGGGGGTTCATGCTTTTCCTGGGTGTCCTTGACCCCTTCTAGAAAAGAGAGAAGGGGCACAGACTGGGGTCTTTCTGTGCCTGAACATACATCCAAAGTGACCGGGGCTTAGGAATGAAACTCAAGGAGCAAGACACTTGAGTCTAGGCTTCTTTTAGGGATAGCAGCAGTCACTCAAGATAGAAGCTTTTCTTAGCTGGTTTTCCATACAGTTCTGAGCTGGCTTCTAGTGCCTCAGAGCAGATTCAGTGGAGGACAAGAAACAGGGATTTAACTGGTCTCAATGAGGATGATCTCTGGGTACCTCGTGGAGCACTGGAACAAGAGGCTGGCAGGATATTGCAGGTCAACTTGGAAGCTCACTCTTTCCTGACCCAGACCAGGATTCTGACGGGCACTTTGTAGACAACGATCAAATCCTTTGCATCATTTGTTTCAACTACAGTCTTAGGTGCTCAGTGAGTGCTCAACAAATGCTTTTTGAATAGTTGAATATCTCAGTATAATGTGGCTTTGAAATCATTTAGGCTAGGGTTTGAAGTCTGCCTCTGCCATTTATTAGGCATGTAACCTTGGACAAGTTAAAAATCTGTCTGAGCCTCAGTTTCCAAATCTGTGAAATTATGATAACAATACTCAGATTGCTAACATTAAACAAGTGTGTTTATTGATGACATCTAGCACAATAGCTGTGATTTTCTCTCTTCTGTTTCTTACTCCCTTTTACTGAACTCCTTTTCTTGCAGTTGGCATTCTTTGAAAGATCCCTCTATTTTTTCTTTTTGCTTTTTTAACTCATTTGCCAAGACTAATCTCAAATATAGTAGTCTCTGTGAAAATTTTTCTACTTTGCTTTTTCCCTTTTCTCTCACCTGAATGGGCATAAATTCTATCTCCTTTGAACCCATGTACTATTATATAAGTAAATCATTTTGGTATCTGCAATGAACTTGTATAGTAGTCAATTTAAAAAGGTTGGCATTTAAAATGTTTTTTATTTTTTCCCCTGCTGCTCACCTGAATCTTATGGTGCTGTTTTTGTACTGTATGTCACTTGAAAAGTCACAAGAAACAAGATTCTTTATGAAAAATTTTATTCACATGTGCTAATTAGAATAGTTTCTAATCCAATGGATGAGTCAGTACGACCATCTTTTTTTTTTTTTTTTAAGATTTATTTTATTGTTTTTGACAGAGACAGAGAGAAGTAGAGGACCCAGAAAAGTCTCCATATTTGTACGTCATCAATTTTCAACATGGTTTTGTTCCACACAGGTAGGTGGGGGCCACACAGGGCAGGAACTAGGCTAGGGGCCTCCTGCATGGGAGGCATGCCCCCTCGAGCCAGGGGCTGAACTGGGGGGCAAACAATGAACTGGGAACCTCCTGAATGGGAAGCACACCTCAGTTCAGCATGTGGGTCCACACGGGCTGGGGCTGGGATTCGATCCTCAGTCCCAAGGGCTGCAAAGTGAGTGCTTCACCTGCTGAACCATCCCGGCTTCCCTCGACTTCCCCTGGCTACTATGTTTTAAGATGGTATTCTCACAGTTTTCCTGGTGGAAGGACTAATGATATTTAGAAAGAAAATAATAAGTAAAGAGTTAGGCATGATAGTAAGGTGACCAGATTTTAACATTGGTAAAGCGGGACACCATTAACCCTGGGTGAGGGGGTTCTTGATTAAAAATTTGGTGTATCTCCCACTGTTCCCTAGCTTGTCGTGCATTCTTTCCAAAAATTGGGACTTTTTTAAAATGCCGTGGGACGCGGGACAAATTGTTAAAAATCGGAACTGTCCCGCCAAAAGCGGGACATCTGGTCACCTTAATAATAGAGTCAAAATCTAAACAAAACTTCTCAACTAAAAATGTCCTTACAAATCTAATCCAGTGCTCTAATAATTTGTTAGGCCAGGAATCAGATCTACAAAAGAGACTTGCTCAACTTGTTAAACTAGTAAGTAGCAAAGTGCTGAAGGGATTCCAATTCTAACTCTCTTTTCTCAATACCACCAAATGTTATTTTTATTTCTAGTTGTTTTACTAAAACTTGCACTTGAGAACCCATTTCTAGTTATTGTTTTAAGCTGTGTTCATCTGATGCCACGACAGAAAATTGAAGAGTAAAACATTTATATAACTGTGTTTATTATTATAAAGGCATATCAATAATGGTGAATTAAATGGGTTTATCCCTCTTAAAATATTATTTTGGGCAGGTGAGCGATAGAGTCAATATTTGCACCTTCAAAGCAAGTGTATGAGGAAGGATTTGAGGAGGTACTACATTTGTGTTAATTCCTTATTCCTAATGAGCTTGGTAAGCTCATTATAAAGATGATTGTTACTCTATCATGAAATGGAAATTTGAGGATGCTAGATTATTTAAATTGCAAATAAGATATTTTTATCCATTTTCTGAAATACTGAATAATTTAGTCATTACTGTATTTCTATGGGGAAGAGAGCCTTAGCACAGTTTTATTAGTTTTAGTTTCCATTAATCAATCAGTAATTATATAATAAAGAGGTGAAATGAGATGTTTAGCACAAAATACATAACCACCATAGCCTGTATTGCAATCAGCTCTTGATTGTGATTATCAATAGAGGGAGAGGTTGGAATGTGTGGGGAGGAATAATAAATTTTCTTCTACACCTCTAAGTTCTTTTGGCTGGTCTTATAATTAAATTGATATGAGATTAACAAGAGAAAACAACCAAATTTATTATGTATATACATATGGAGGGCTCATCAAAATATGAGACCTGAGCAGTTAAGGCATACATGTCCAACCTTTGGCTTCTCTGGTCCATATGAGAATAAAAATTATCTTAGGCCTTACATAACAAATAACATACACCAACACTATTGATAGATAATGAGCTGGAAAAAAAAAAGGTCCTAAAGAAATCTCATAATGTTTTAAGAATTTGTATTAGGTCTCATTCAAAGCTGTCCTGGGCCACAGGTTGGACATGTCTGAGTTAAGGCTTATATACCATTGTGAGCTAAGGAGAAAGGGAGCTTGTGGTTTGGGACTTCAAAAGGCAGGAAAACTATTCACAGGGTGATAAAAAGAATTAATGTTTAGTAAACAAATTCTGTTGGACTATCCTGAAACATTGGGATACAGAGAGGACTTTGATAACATGAGTTCTGCTAGGTTTTTTCCTCTCTCATACCTAGTTCCTATTAGGCTATATGTGTAGTTATCTATGATACAGCTCATATATCTTAAATCCTTTTAGGTAGTTAGGGGTAAAGTCAAAGATTCTTCCCAATTCTTGTTTCTTAAAAATAACCAGCTTAGGGATGCCAGGATGGCTCTGTGGGTTAAGAGCCCACCTTACAGCCCCAGGGTCCAAGGATCGAATCCTGGCCACAGCCCGTGTGGACCACTATGCTGAACTGGGGAGTGCCCCCAGTTCATTTCTCACTGGGGCAAGCTTCTCATGTGGGAAGCCCCTGTTTCTGCTCCTGCCCCGGGTCTGCTTTCCATGTGGGAGGTCCCACAAGGGTGTGCCTTCTATGCAGGAGGCCCCCAGCCAGTTCCTGCCCTGTGCAGCCACGTGCCCACGTGTGGAATAAAACTGTGTAGAAAACTAATGACGTGCAATTATGGAGACTGTTCTGCGTCCTCCCTCTTCTCTTTGTCTCTCTCTGTCTCTCTGTTAGAAACAAAAACAAAATAATCTTTTAAAAAAACAAAACAAAACAAACAGCTAAAAAGAATTGAAATCCTTACAAAGGAATAATTGGGGCTGCAAGACTTTGCCCTCCCTTTGATGCCATGTCTCTGAAACTCCATGAAAAGCTCAGATGAGCAGAACCTGACATACTTGTTTTCCTCTCTTTAATGTGGTGATAAAGGTGACACATTTATATTAGCACCTTATTGTTAATAAATATGCTGTAGAATTATTTATCTCACTAAGCCCTCAGTTACAATGAACATGCTCACTTGAGTTTTTGGAAAATGAGCAGACTGTTACCTTTTTTGATTTCATGAGGCAGGTGACTGAAGATTTCAAAGGTGCCCCAAAATTGGGACACTGATATTTAATGATAGTAAGAATGTTGAGGGCCTTTTTATAGAAGTAATAATGGTATTGCGGTTATGTTTTATGAAAAGCAAAACAGGCCCAAAATGGAGTAGCTTATGCTAAGCCTCATGTCATCAAACCAAAATTTAATTACAGCTTCAGGTCTTTGTGAAATGGAATCTTAAACGAGTCCATCAGGAATCACCTGATCAGCACTAGCGAGGTAATCTGTCTGATTGACCCCTGCCAACCCATAAAAGAAAGTCACCTTGTAATAACCAATTTACTTTTTTGCCTTTATAACTTTCTTATTCTTGCTTTCTTCTGCCTATAAAAGTTTTTCATTTTCTACAGCTTCTAGGCACTCCTTTCTCTCTGCTAGATTGGATGCTGCCCAATTCATGAATCACTGAATAAAGCTAATAAGATTTTTAACATTTATTCAGCTGAATTTTGTTTTTAACAGTTTTTAAAATGAGTCAGTCATTAACGTTTAAAGGTATGCATATGTACAGAAATATTTATGGGTAAAATAATATGACATCTGTATTTTGCTTCAACATCATGAGATATGGGGAGTAAGTAGAAATATATTTGAAGTAAGACTGACCATGAGTTTGCAATTGTTGAAGAATGGCGTTTCTTATAATTTTCTCTTTACTTATGCTATTGCTTGAAATTTTTCATTTAAAAATGAGAAAAAATTAAAATTGTTAAAATATTTAATTTTTCCTGTCTTAGGAAAGGCTGCCACCATGTTTGGTTAAGGCCTTCCACTTATAAACTATAGGGTCACAAATTGAAAACTCAAGTAATTCCAATAAAGTAAAGGGTCAATGCAAAGACAAGCTTGGGGGTAGATATATATATATATAACAATAGCAACAACGACAACAAAAACAAAAGCAAAACAAAATAAAAACTATAAATCCTCGACAGACATTAACTTCCCCAAAATTCATCTTTAGGAATAATCCCCCCGTTCCTGTTGGTAGATTTTGGTTAGGTCCTATAAATTTTCAGTATCTAATTCCTCTCAGGAGGCCCAATATTTCTGATTTGGGCCATGTTGTGACTTGAGCCTATTTATTGAGCTCATGGCCCAAGGGAAGGAGAAACAAATCTTGCCGAAAGTAAGCATTGTCTTATAAACCACTTTGCCTCATCTGAGGCAACTCTATAGTCTTCAAGCGAGGATAAGGTTTTGGGGAGAGGTTATTATCCTATACAAAGGGGTTGTAGCCCACTTCTGTAGTACCAGAGGAGTCAAGGGAATCTATAGTTTGACTTTATGAAGTACATCTCCCCAGATAATCTTTCCCTAAATTTGAATTACATTCTTTTACTCTCAGAGCTTTCATAGCCTTCCAATCAAAGAAAGTGTGGGGAGTGTAGGATAGGGCACGACGAGGAGCTAAACACAGATTTGGTAGTTTTGTTTGGATACTAGCTTCTGTCAGATTCCTTGGGGAGCAAAAGGCCAAAGGCTGGTTGTAGGATGTCCTGGAGTGGAGAAATTAACATCTTGGGTGAGGTGGCTCCCGTTTAGTCAGGGTTAATCTCTGGATAAAAGGCAGTTGTGAACTGTTGGATAAAAGGCAGTTGTGCGCTGTTAACAACCAATAGTTACAGCTTTTGAGGGATGGGTACAGTGACCTGGTAAAAGGAGTCTGAACTGGGTACAACATTAATCACTAAAAAGCTGATTCTAGGCCTCATTTTTTCTGCCCTTATTCTTCCCATTGCTTAAATGATCTATTTCTTATAAAAATGCAATCTATGCCTATTTATTCATTTAATAGAGATATAAGGAGCATCTACTATATGCTAACACCATTCTAAGTAATGGGAATATACTAATAAACAGGGCAGGTACAGTCCTCATCCTTATACAACATGCATTCTAGGGGCCCATTAAGTCAATAAGCAAATAATGTAATTCTTGATAGTTATAAGTAGTACTAAGAAAATAAAAGACATTATGGTAATGATTGTGTGGTGTTAATGAGTACAATTTTATATGGGGTTTCTAACCGATCTTACTAAATCTAGTCACTAAAAGTGAACATAGTGGAGGATGGATGAATAAAGAATAGAATGAGTCAGAGGTTGTAGTTATGTTCTGGCAGCATAGGTCTTGGAGAGTTTGGTGTATTTAAGTTCCAACATATTGAATTATTTCTGAAATTTCTTAAAGATGAATATTGAGTGGTGCCCTAATTTAGTATTTATCAGTTAGCAGGTCATAAGGCAATATGCATAATGTAGTAAAGAATTTAGATTTTTTTTCCTTAAGAATCTAATTTTTTTTTGGAAGTCTTTAAGTAATGTTAAGAAAAATTCAAGTAAATTTAAGGATCTAAATGGCTTTATTGAACTACTCATGAATTGGCATCATTTCTTTTAGTAAATAGGAAGATGTTCTGAGAAAGTGTACAAAACTGAAGGTTTTTATAAGCAAAAAATGGGAGAGACAAAAAAGTAATTAGCAAAAGAAAGGATTGTTTCAGGGAAGGACACCTTTCTTTGGAGGAGAGGAGGAAAGGGTCTTTCTTTATTTTCTTTTCTTTATTGTTAAATGCATTGGGGTCACATTGATTGGTAACAATTAGACAGTTTCCAGATGTACAAATCTACATTACATCACCTATGTATTGCATCATGTGCTCACCACCCAAAATCAGCTCTCCTTCTATCACCATATATCTGGTGCCCACTCTCTCCCCTACTCCACCTTCCTCCCCTTCACTCAAGTAACCACCAAACTATTGAATGTGTCCGTAAGTTTTTGTTTCTTTGTTACTTTCAGTTTTATAATCTGCCTATAAGTGAGGTCAAATGTTTCCTGATTCTTTCAATCTGACTTACTTTGCTTAATAAGATGGTTTCAAGGTTCATCCACGTTGTCACAAATGACTGTATTTCATCATTTCTTATCGCTGAGTAGTATTCCATTGTGTAAATGTACCACAACTTCTTTATTCAGTCATCTATCAAAGGGCATTTTGGTTGTTTCCATGTTCTGGCCACTGTGAACAGTGCTGCGATGAACATGCGGGTTCAGACATTTTTGCAGGTTAAGGTTTTTGGGTTTCTTGGGTAGATACCCAGTAGAGGGATTGCTGGGTCATATGGCAATTCCATTCCTAATTTTTTGAGGAATCTTCATACAACCTTCCATAGTGGTTGTACCAGTTTACATTCCCACCAGCAGTGTATGAGGGTTCCTTTTTGTCCACAGCCTCTCCAGCACTTGTTATCCCTTTTCTTGTTGATTATAGCCATTCTAACAGGTGTAAGATGGTATCTCATTGTGGTTTTTATTTGCATCTCTCTAATTGCTTGTGAAGTGGAGCATTTTTTCCAATATCTGTTGGCCATATGTATGTCTTCATGAGAGAAGTATCTGTTAAGGTTCTATGCCCATTTTTTAATTGGATTGCTTGTTTTTTTTATTGTTGAGTTGTACAAGCTCTTTGTATATTTTTGATATTAGCCGCTTATCAGAGGCATTGTTTGCAAATATTTTTTCCCAGTTGGTTGGTTGCCTCTTTGCCTTGTTGATGGTTTTTGTTGCAGTGCAGAAACTTTTTAGCTTGATAAAGTCCCATTCATTTATTTGTACTTTTATATTCCTTGCCCTTGAGGTCAGATTCATAAAGTCCTCCCTGAACCCCAGGTCTGTAAGTTTAGTACCAATGTTTTCTTCTATGCAATTTATTGTTTCAGTTCTTGTTTGGAGGTCTTTTTAGTTCACTTTGAGTTAATTTTGGTATATGATGAGAGATCGCAGTTCACAGTCAGCTTTTTGCATGTGGTTTTCCAATTTTCCCAGCACCATTTACTGAAGAGGCTTTCTTTTCCCCGCTGTGTATTTTTCACTCTAAAGGGTCTTTCTTATCAGGCGGATTACCTCACTAATGTTGATCAGGAAATTCCAGACTGATTATTTTCCTGAGAGGAGCTAAAACTGGTTAAGTTTTGGTTTACTGTTCCATGAGCAAGGTAATCCACTTTGGACCTATTGTTTATTTTTCTTAATAGCTTTATGAATCTATTCAGAGAGAGAGCCTATGCATATACAAATACTTGTGTCGATGTTTATATGTATGTGTTATATAAGTATATATGTAGATATGTATACATATATACATTAAAAATTAGAATAATGCACTCTTCTTTTTATGTGATACATCTAGTAAATAATTTCACTTAAGTACGTACAAGAGCTATATGAAAAATATCCAGCCACAGAACCATTCTCATTACATTAACAATGGCTGAATTTTTTTAGGACAGGCTTCCTGTGCATCTGCCTTAGTCTTCTTTTTAAAATTAGTTAGTGTTCTCTTATAGAGATAATTAACTTATTTTAATTGATAGACATTTACATGATTTCTAACTGTTAAAACAAAGAATTCTGACATGAACATGTTTGAATATGTGCATTGGTATACCCATGTAAGTATAAATATCTTTGTGGGATCAAATTTTAATTTCCACAGGTTTTGCCAAATGGTACTCCATATATTTTGTATCAATATATGCTCTCACCAATAGGGTATGAGTGCCTTTTTTCTCAGCTCTTAAAGAAACACTGCTATCATTAGACTTCTTGGTATTGATAATCAGACTTTTCTAATCTGAATTTGACAGATAATATATCACTTTAATTTGAAATTTTCTTATGAGTGAGTTTGAGTATATATATATACACATACACACACACACATATATGTCATATATATTATATAATATGTATCATAATGCATGTGTTATATAATATATATGAGTGTGTGTGTGTGTGTGTGTGTGTGTATGTATATATATATATGGAAAAGCTATTGTTATGTCAGAAGGGGGTGTATGAGAAATATTTAGAAGGTAGAATCAAACTACCAGAGAACATCTCTGGAGTTAATACGAAGATCAGGGTTAGAGCTCATATTTCCAAAATTATAAACCAGTAAAAATCACATTCCTATAGTTTCTCAAATTTCAGCTTGAATGCTACACGCTCTATTGTAAATTCTATGATTGTTCCAAGAAAGTGAATTACTCTTTCCTCTGTGTTCCTTTAGCTTCCTGTGCATAGCTCTGGTCAGGCAAGTTCTTAGCACATTATATGTGTGTTTAATTTAATTATTTGAGCTTTAAAGTCTTATACACTCATAGCAAAAATTCAAGCAGTATAGGTGTGCCTATGTAAACAGGTACATTCTCCTTTTATTCTTTTAAACCTACCTCTCTAATAGAATTCCTTAAAGATTGGTTTATATAAATTTAAAAACATATACCATTATTTTCTTTCCTCATATAGATATAAAAAACAGATACATATATAGTTAAAAACAATATTGTAATCATATAATATGTATATACTATTAGGTAACATTTTTTCAACAATAATGTAACCTTATTTTCCAAGTTAATGCATACTTGATTCTTTTTAAGAGCTCATGGAAAACTCCATTGAGTGGGTATAACATAATTGATCAAAACATTCATTTATATATGAGACTTCCCTTTTTTTTTTCTGTTACAAATAGTGCTACTGTAAATTCACATTTATATATCTTGAAGTACTTGCGCTTTTATTTCAGATGGATACATTCCCAGAGTAGGATTTGAGGGTTAAAGGATGCACAGTAAATATTTTTGCAAATTACTTTTTCCAAACCTTTCTCATAATTTATAACCTTACCAACAGTGTATGAAAGAAAATATTTTCCTAAGCCTTTATTAGTGCTGAATGCTGCCAGTCTTCAAACATTTTGTCAAATTATTGGACAAAAGTTTAGTACTTTCTTGTTTTTATAATTTGCATATTCTTTTTTTTTTTTAATATATTTTTATTTATTTATTTATTTAGACAGAGACAGAGACAGAGAGAGAACCGAACTGGGGGAGCTCCCAGTTCAGCACATGGGTCCGCACGGGCCGGGGCTGGGATTCGATCCCCGGTCCCCGGCGCTGCAAAGTGAGCGCTTAACCCACTGAGCCATCCCGGCTTCCCCTAATTTGCATATTCTTCTGAACACTTCTGAGATTGTCATTCTTTTACATTTTCGGATATGTGAAACACCTTTCATAACCTTTGCTCAGTATATGGGAAGTTTATCTGTCTTAGAGGTTTTGTGCATATTTTGGATACTGTATGTTTTACAAATATTTTCTTCTGATCTTTCATTTATATTTTGACTTTGCTTATGAGTTTATGGCCATAGATAGATGATAGATAGATAGATAGATAGATAGACAGACAGACAGAGAGACAGAATGTGCATGGGCATAAGAAAATGTCAATATGTCTACATTTTTTTTTTTTTTTTGGCTTATGAGTATCTACTCTTATTTAAGATCTTGCTAAGCACAAGTTATAATACGGTATATTCTCCTACATTTATTTTAAAAGTTTTATAATTTTCTTTTTACACTTAGTTCTCTGAAGCACCTATAGTAAAAATTCTGATATATTAATATTATATTTTCCCAGTATTTTCCCAGCTAATGATGGATCTTATTTAAAAAAAAAAAAAAAGAAATCCCTAAATTTTAAGATTGTGGAAACTGTGGCTTACTGAAGCTAAGAGACTTGCCCAAGATCACCAAAATTGTTTGTGTACTTACTTTTATTTTTTTTTCCCTTCTTGATTTTAAGCTCACATGAGTAAAAACCTTAAGCATATATTTACTTCTCTGTCATTGACATCTGACACTCTTAATAAATAGGAATGAATAAGTTTTCATGATCATTACATATGATTGTATCTACCTTTTACTCTAGTAAACTTTATGAATATGGTGGAGCTGAGTAATTATACCATTGTCAGGAGGGTTTCCCACTGTGGAGATGTCCGACTAAGAAAAGTACATAGATATTTCAGAACAGGATCATGCTGGTCATTGTTGCTAGTAAAGAGTATCTCAAGTTTCCTTCTGAGGAAAAGAGATTTAAAGGATTCAGAGAAATGCAGAAATGGCACTGGGGATTAGCTGAATGTCTGGGCTATGTAGAAGTAGTACAAGTCCCAGTCCGTCTGAGTTAAACCCGCAGGCACACATGCACACTAAGAGAAGCAGGAGTTCCTCGTACTATGGAAAGGACCTATACCCCAAGATGGGAGCTTGGATTTTGATCTGGTTACATCATTAACAATCTCTCACTTTCAATGGGTTGCAATCTCTTCATTTCTAAAATTAACTCAATAGCTAATAGTATATATTACTACCTAATATTTACTGAGTGCTTAGTGCATAAAAAGATTTCAGTTACTCTAGTGTCAGTATCCCTGTCTTCCAATTAAAAAAAGAAAGAAAAGAAATGACTCTTCAAAGGAAATATTGATATCTCTACATTTTATAAGTGAGAAAGCTCCATCTTTGGTTAACTAATATCCCTAAGATCATTTATTTGGTGAGCAGTGGAGTAAAGTTTATCTCCTCAGTTATGGTTGACTCTTCAAGACCCACAATCTTTCCAGCTCTAATACATGAAGTTCACACCAGACAAAATAAACCACGGTGTCATTATCTGGTCATTATCTGACTGTATGTGGGCAGGAGTCTCTTAGATTCATCAATCTCTCTAGGCTCTTAGATATAATTGCTACAGATTAATTTTTTTTTTTATAATCCAAATGCCATAAAATGTGATTGGGGATATTTTGACTTGAAGATCTTTTAGATATTTTATTTACGGTCTTAGGAAACTGGAAACTATAGCAAATTCTAATACTATTAAGATGTTGGATGGTAAAGAAAATAATGGTTTTTGAGCACCTACCTTCCTAGTAGTAACTTGTCTCCTACTTCTTAATTAAAGAGGACAGTACACTAGTCATAGGTGGCTGAGAATGTTGGGGATCACTATTTATTGCCACAGAACTTGAAGTCAAAAGCAGCAATCACCAAACTCAAAGTACTAAAGCTAGAAATATTTTTAGCAGAGACTTTTGAATATTTTGGGCATGTAGTGAGGAGGGGAGAAAAATCCAAGTGCATAAATAATTATATGGTCAGTTCGATCTTAAGATTTTATTTTGTTGTTATTAAAATAATGATTGTGAAGTCTGGCAAGTTTTCACATACCCCCATCAGACATTCTGTCTTTTTTTTATGTAGCAACACTTGGGTATTGAGGAGTTGTGGTAGGTAATCCTAATAAAAAACTCTATCTAAACTGTGTAAGATGCATTAAACTCTACTGTGAAATGCTGTGATTTAAAATGGAAGCTGAAGGATCATCAGTCATCTGTCCCACTAGACACACTGAAACAAATGAATATACTGAATTTCTTTAGATTAGAGCCCAGACAGGTTGCTGCAGCATCAGTGTCACATGCTGCTCAGTTGAATTCTGCTTAATCAAAGATTAGCTGCTTGTTTTGATTTTGAGTTATTAAGTAGAAAACCTGAAAGCCTGACTGAGTACTTATTTCTTCTTTGTTCTGAAGATGAGACAGAAGACATTCTTTCAAGTGTTCAGCTATATTTATCTGAAATAGTTTTATTTATCTCAGAAGTATTACAGATAATGTTCTCTGCCCCCAAATCTCTCAAACACCTTGCGTGGTAGTCGGTCTCTATTTTTATTTGCAAAACAAAGATGCTAAAAGCCAAAATAAGTAAATTGTATGTAGCTCCAAAGATTTATGTTATGGTCATTCTTCCTAACCTGTACTTCTCTTCTAAAGGTCTCTTGTCCTTGAAGCCCACATCTTGATTAGGAAATAAGTAGGTGACATAACTTGTGATTTCCCAGGCTGCAGAAAACCAAGTTAGGTATATTATAACAGCTTTTCACTGAAATTTCATCCAGTGAACTGGCAAAATAATCACTGAGAACAATAAACTGTTTTCTGAAAAAATTTCTGAGCTAGTGGTGTTGGTAGAAGTCTTGGATAGTGTCTCATGATGTCAAATGTCACATGGTGCCAGCTGGAGTCAAAGGTAGAGGGACCGAGGTGCTTGAGACTCCCCATCTCTCATAGTCTCACGTACAGGAACTCTTGGGCCTATTTCTGGATGCATCCTGCTCCAGTTATACTGTGGCTCTTTATGAGGGTGGGGGCTTAAAGGAGGAGGTCTTTGTAAGCACATGAATGGTCATATAAGCAGAGACAGACCCCTTGCAGACTGCAGGTGCACTGTGCTGCCTTCAATACCTGAGATCTCATGGGGAGCTGAGGCCATGGGCTGTCCCTCCTGCTGCAATTTGTTGCCGGATCACCAGGGAAGGGACACTGGGACCATCCTGTGGTTATTCCTCTTTCACATAGTGACTATATAATTCCCTTTTAGTAAGAAGGGAAACTTAAGAATCTGGTTCTTGTCCTGGTTGGTTAAGTAAAATAAGGACAATTTATGGAAACGTACCTTGAGCTACTGAATGCCTTGAACCTTTTTTATGTTACCCATATTTCTCTTTCTGCTCTCTACAGTGTGTGCCTGTGGTTTTAACAGTGCCAATTTAACACTGAAACAATCAGATGAGTTTCTTTGAGAGCATGCAAATGTATTTCTTCAATGTAAAAGCATACACAGAAAAGGCCTACTTTCTCAATACACTTGAATAATTCTCATTAATGTCAACGATTAGTGTCAACAGCAGTTGTGAATGTATATCAAAGAGTGATAAAGTACATTTGAAAGCCCTTTCACAGATCATTCATACAAACCCCACTTTTGTGTATGTATTATAACATGATGAAATTTGCTTTTATTCTTTTCTCTTACTTGAGGCAATATGCGTCATTGTTCATTTCTTTAAATGTCATGATTGTACATTGCCTACATTCCAAAAATTAATCAGAAATGTAGATGTAGCCAAATATATGTGCTGTTCCAGGCCAATTTTTGCAGTGTAGGAAGAATGAATTACTGATGGTATTTTCATTGCTGTGGTTGTGGTCATGACTTTTAAAAAAACTGCAATTTGAGATTGACAGAGAGCATCATCATAATCTTTTTATTCATGCAGGAAACACCCACTTAAAATAGTTTTCTTTTTTCTCTGAATTGCCGTAGGCAGATACTTTTCACAATCACATTGCATAGAAACCTTTCATTCATGAAGAGTAACATCTGAAATATATCAATGAAACATTCATGACCTCTGTTTTTCTAAGTAGTAGGCAGTTACTTAGAACCCCCCCTTTTTTTTTTTGCTTTGAAAAAGATAAAAAATCAGCACCTGTATGTGTGTCTATCTGCATGGAAATTTATACATAATTGTAATGAGAAGTCAGTAAGTGATGGTCATAAATCCTTGAGAGCAGAGGCCATGTCTGCTCATTCAGCGGTGTAGTCTTGATGCCTTTAACTGGTTGTGGCATGGACCAAGCTCCTATGAGTATTGGAAAATACATTTGCTAGTGGTATTCCGGAAACTTCCAGGTTCTGCGTGTAGGCAATATCAGCAGCCTATCTGAAAATTCACCACAGTTTGTAAGTTTACAGTCGTGATGTTGTCTTTCAAAGTCTGAGTTTCTGAGAATATCCTAACATAGTCAAAACAAATGAGTGGATGTTTGTCTTATAGATTTTATGTTGTATCTGTTTCTGTTTATTAGAAGTAATATTGTAAAAAATGAATGAGGACAGATCTTGTTGTTTTGACAGTATACTGAGAATATTTGGCTAAAAGCAGAAAAAGAGCTGGAGTAGAAAATGTTTTAATATTCAGACAATACTTTATGATGTTTTTAAAACAGAAATCATAAAAGCATCAACAATAATTTCATGTAAAATGAACATGGAGGTTATGTGCAATGTAGCTGTTTATCAGTTATAGTCCATGGAAATCTAGCTCGAGCCAGTGACCTGCTATCTATATAGTGATGTCTTAGATTCTTTCCAGTGGGAACAATCTATTAGATACCATATTTTCCGGCATATAAGACGACTTTTGAAACGAAAAAAAGTCAACCGAAAATTGGGGGTCGTCTTATACGCTGAGTATACCCCAAAAAACGTCTCGATATGCCGCTAAACAAATTTTCCAACTCGATTCCGCACCAATCACTGCAAGGCTGCTCGGACCGCCTCTCTAACTCAGCCAATCCAAGCAGGCTTTTTATGCATGCAAATTATACATGTTCTGTACCCGAAGCTACACTGTGTTCTAGTAAAAAGCCTGCTCAGATTGGCCAGAGTCAGAGAGGCGGTCTATTATAACCTTTGAACCTTTGCTTGTTGTGATTGGCTCACC